>WNWK01042519.1:0-15947 GCA_009830355.1 Cherax destructor | reverse complement strand
GTATATGCTTGTACATGCATGTGTAGTGTGACCTAAGTTTAAGTAGAAGTAGCAAGACGTACCTGAAATCTTGCATGTTTATGAGACAGAAAAGAACACCAGCAATCTCACCATCATGTAAAACAATTACACTCACTTGGCATGACGGTAGTACACCTCCCTAGGCAGTTGCTATTGCAACAGTTACATATCTTTGTTCTGAAATGTTTAACCTACACAGTAGGCTTCTTTAAATAAAGAAGCCTACTATATAGGCAAAGCATTTCGGAATAAAGAGCAGACTTTTTTGACAGAAGAAGCCTACTGTATAGCCTAGGGTTCCCAACCTGAGGGTGTGAGATATTATTTCAGGGGTGCGATAAAGAGTCCTGATGAAAAACACAATTCTCTGATTTACCAAAAACTTTTCCAATTGCTCAATTTATATTTGCATTTTATGTAATAAATGTGATATTACTTTTGTAGGGGGTGCAACATCAATCAAATATTTCCTAGGGGGGCGGGGCATAGAAAAGGTTGGGAACCTTTGGAATAGGCGAAACATTTAAAAATAAGGACTAGGCTTTTTGTCTGAGGAAGCCTGCTGTATAGGCAAGAAGTTTTAGAATAACGAGTAAGCTTTGACAGAACCCTACTGTATAGGCAAAATTTTAAAAATAAAAAGTAGGCTTTTTTTTTTTGGCTGAAGAAGCCTACTGTATAAGAAAACTGTTTTGGAATAAAGATAATAAAGTGTTGTTGGTGTGTCTTACTTATCATCAGAACACAAAGTATCACAACTTACTATTACGAATGTTGTCTAAATAGAATGTGAGAGGAAATCGTTCGTAAAACGTTCGGTTGAAGAGAATGTGTGTGAACGGAATTTCACTGGTGATGTTATATCCAAAATCATTGCAGGACACGTGTTTCTTCCTCTTTGCTCCACCTTCTCTGACGTCAGTTCGTTTACGCTGCGGAGACAAAAAAAAATGTCATGGGGAAGCACTAAACCCTTAAGGAATGGTGGCTGGAAAATTATGTTCAATAATAATAGTATTTTATTACAGCATGATATGATGTTTGTACAGTGATGGGTGACATTTAGTTGTGCATGCAGAAAGCCCATAGATATGCAAAGCAAACAAACCCGGGTACGGGCAGGGACCGAAGCAGTGGTGAGCGAGTTCAATCCCCGCCCGTACTGTGGTTTGATATGCAGAGCATTGTGGGCAAGCTTAAGCGATGGTGGCTAAATGCCAAATGCTCAATATAAAAAGAATGGAGAACTCCAAAACAGCACTGCATACAGAGCTAAGAAGGAGCATCTCATAAAACAAAAGGAACATGTAAAAGACTCGAATATAATGCCAAAATTTTTTTTTAGAAAACACATAAAAGGTGCTCCTTTTATGTGTTCTCTGTACATTTTTTAGAGAACACATGTAGGTGCTCCTCGACTTACAATGATTCGACTTAAGATATTTCAATTTTACGATGGTACAAAAGAAATTACTTTGGAGATGAATCTTAAGATAATTACCAAGCCTGAAGGTGACAAATTCCTAACTTGAATTCATTTATTTACTTTCAATACTGGTACAGTGGACCCCCGAGTAACGAACAGCCCGGAAATCGTACAATTATGCAAGTATAATATTGTAAGTGATTGTGGAAGTGTATTTTTGGGGGCCTGAAATAGACTAACCTACGTGACATTATTCCTTAAGGGAGTAAATTTGTTCAGTAATGGCACTTGAGCAGGTTTCTCGGATGAAGTTTTTTTGTTACTCGGGGGACCACTGTATTTAGTTAGTTACAGTAATTACAGCCTCTCCTCACTTAACGATGGAGTTCCATTCCTAACACCATGTTGTTAAATGAATTTGTCGCTAAGTGAGGAGCATACTATAATTGTAGTGAGTGTGTGTCAACCATCTTTGATATTGTTTTAATGTCACCTTTGCACCAATTACGTATAGCATTTCTGGTATATTTTTAAATGTTTATACAGCAGTGTACTGTACAGTGGTACCCTGAGTTTCGGCCACCTCCCAACTCGAACAATTATGTAAGTGTATTATTGTAAGTGCTTTTGTAAGTGTATTTCTGGGGGGTCTGTAACAGACTAATCTAATTTACATTATTCCTCATGGGAACAAATTTGTTCAGTAACTGCACTCGAACAGCCTTCTGGAACGAATTATGGCTGAAACTCGGGGTTCCACTGTACAGTGGCCCCCCTAGTTTCGGTCATAATCCATCCCAGGAGCTAGACCTTAACTCAAATTGTTCGAAAGTCAAACCCTTATTTCCCATAAGAAATAATGCAAATACAATTAATCTGTTCCAGACACCCAAAAATATTCACAAAAAAATAATTTTGTGAAGATTAACTATAGTTTTACATACACAAAACAATTATAAAATAATAAATTTATAATTAAACATTTAAAATAACATTTACTTACCTTTATTGAAGAGAGTTGCTGGCATCTGGAAGACAGGGAGGAGGACAGGGTAAGGGGTTAGTGTTTGGAAGGGGAATCTCCCTCCAAAAGGACTTCAGGTAACAAGTCCCTCTCTGGGGTTACTTCCCTTCTTTGTCTTTTAATGCCACTAGGACCAGCTTAAGAGTCACTAGACCCCTGCCTCGAAAAATAACTATCAAGAGTGCTCTGTTTCTGGTGCCTCTAACATTTTCCTTTAGTGGGACAAGGTTTTGTCACTGAACATGTTGCAGATATAGCTTGTTTGAGCTTGCTCAGGGTGGTTTTTCAACAAATGTCTACACCTTAGTCCACATACAACAAATTTCCTTAATCTCTGAAGAAGTTACTACCTCACCCTGTTCATCCTCCTGTGAATCAATTTCCTCTTCTGTCGTCTGATGCTGTTCCTGATGAAGCTCTTTCAGCTCTTCAGTGGTTAGGTCTACCCTGTGCTCCTCCACCAACTCTTCCACATCCTCACCACTCACCTCCAACCCCAGGCTGTTCCCCAATGCCACAATATCTTCTACAACAGGCACAGGGTCGTCAGGGTCAGCCTCAAATCCTTAAAAATCTCTCTTTTCAACACAATCCGGCCACAGTGGTCTCCAAGCAGAGTTCAAAGTCCTGGAAGTCACTCCCTCCCAAGCCTTACCTACAAGGCCTATGCAATGGAGGATACTGAAGTGATCTTCCCAGAACTCTCTTAGGGTAAACTCAGTGTCCGAGGCCATTTCAAAGCACTTCTGAAACACTGCTTTGGTGTACAGTTTCTTGAAGTTAGAAATGACCTGCTGGTCCATGGGCTGGATGAGAGGAGTGGTGTTAGGAGGCAAGAACTTCACTTTTATAAAACTGAACTCATCAGACAAATAGTCTTCCAAGTTGTGAGGATGAGCAGGAGCATTGTCCAGTAGCAGGAGGCACTTGAGTGGCAATTTCTTTTCCAGGAGGTATTTCTTCACACTGGAGCCAAACACTGCAGTGATCCATTCCATGAAAATTGCCTTCGTGACCCATGCCTTGGTGTTAGCCTTCCAAAACACACAAATTATTCTTGTTCACATTGTGTTTCTTGAACACTCTGAGATTTTCAGAGTGATACACCAGTAAAGGCTTTACTTTAAAATCACCACTAGCATTACTACACATCATGAGAGTTAGCCTGTCTTTCATAGGCTTGTGTCCTAACAGTGCCTTTTCCTCCTGAGTAATGTAGGTCCTGTTTGGCATTTTCTTCCAAAACAGGCCTGTTTCATCACAATTAAACACTTGTTGGGGTTCGAATTTTTCAATGTCTACAAACCCCTTGAATTCCTGCACAAATTTTTCAGCAGCACGTTTGTCTGAACTGGCTGCCTCACCATGACTCACAACACCGTGTATGCCACTACGTTTCCTAAATCTGTCAAACCAGCCTTTGCTGGCTTTAAAATCACTCGCATCAGCACTGGTTCCAGGCATTGTCTTGACAAGATCTGCATGCAACTGCCTTGCCTTTTCAAAAATGATCCCCGTGGAAACACTATCAACCGCTGTCTGTTTTTCATTGATCCACACCGCCAACAACTTCTCAACCTCATCCACTGTTTTTTATCTAATTTTGGCAAACATGTCAACACCATTTGCAACATCAGCTTCCTTGATTTCTTTTCTCTTTGCCCGGATAGAGGTGATAGTAGATTTGTTTTTGTTGTACATCCTGGCAATCTCACTCACATGTACGCCACTCTCATATTTTTCTACTACAGTATCTCCTTCAGTTCAATGGTGTTCCTCACTTTCTTTACCACAGGGGTGCCAGTAGGAAGCTTCTTTGGACCCATGGTGACTTATTTCAGTGACAATCACTAAACCACCAATAAACACACTAAATTTATTGCGAAATGTTTGAATGAGCGTGCTGGGATATGTTCTCTCAATGGTAAACAAAGCTAGACTGGGCTCACGATGCCTGCGCGGCGAGGCGCGCAAGTGCAGGGCAGGCGGACAGGTCTGGTATGGACCGATAGTCGGGGGAATGACCGGTTGGTGGGGGGAAATTTGACTGAAAAAAGCCATCGAAACTCGAACTGACCGATACTCAGACCGACTGAAAGTCGGGGGACCACTGTATATTGAAATAAACAGAATAGAGGAAATCAGCTCTAATATACATTAATTAGGTATGAATACTGGTCAGAGAGCCCATCATAAGTCCGAGGCATTGGTAAACGAGTACAGTGGTACCCGACTTACGATGGTCCCCAAACTCACCCTTTTATGTAAGTTTATTTTTTTAAATGCTTTTGTAAGTGTAATTTTGGGGGTCTAAAAGGACTAGTCTATTTTACATCATTCCTTATGGGGATAAATTCGTTTGGTAATGGCACTTGAACAGCATTCTGGAATGAAAAAATATCGTAAGTCGGGGTACCACTGTACTTCGCTAAGTGAGGAGAGGCTGTATTTATGTATTCAGTGACAGTAATTTACTTATTTATTTAGCATATCATATTCAACTTACGATATTTTCGACTTACAATTTGTTTGTTGGAACGTAATCCTGTCATACGTCAAGGAGCATATGTACAGACATACCTCACTAATACAACGGGTTAGCTTCCAGACCGCCACCATAGAACGAGTTTCACCTTAAAGTGAATCACAGCATTTTTTTTTTACTTACCAGTGCATAGAAAAGCCTAAGAACATGTTTATTAGTGCACAACAGCACTAGAACTAAAAATAAAGAAAAAAGTAAAAACAATAAAAAATTGAAAATTGCCAAAAAACCACCTTGAGAGCAAGACAAGTGCTGGCAATAATAAACATTAATATAATATAAAGTGTCGTATTAGCTAAATGATCTAGAGTGAGCGCCGTTTTAACTATGTATGCTTGTACAGGAGGGCCTCATTTTACAGCAGGTTAGGTTCTGGGCTACTGTAGGGCCCCACTTTTACAGCAGGTTAGGTTCTGGGCTACTGTAGGGCCCCACTTTTACAGCAGGTTAGGTTCTTGGTTACTGTAGGGCCCCACTTTTACAGCAGGTTAGGTTCTGGGCTACAGCTGTAAAGCGAAAATCGCTGTAAAGTAAATCACAGCCTTTTTTCACTTTAAAAAGCAAATAAAAAGCCTGATGACATATTTACACTATCATATATTAAGTGAGCAATACAGCTAGGCCTAAAAATACATATATAGTACTCACATTACAGTGGTACCTCGACTTACGATGGTCCCCAAACACACCCTTTTATGCAAGTTTATTTTTTTAAATGCTTTTGTAAGTGTACTTTTAGGGGTCTAAACAGACTAGTCTATTTTACATTATTTCTTAAGGAGATAAATTCGTTTGGTAATGGCACTTGAACAGCATTCTGGAATGAAAAAATATCGTAAGTCGAGGTACCACTGTACTTACCTTAAAATATTTTCATCTTAAGCTAATAGTGAGTGGTGAATATATTTATTGTAGGAAGTCTGAATAAATGAAGAATGGCTATAACTGAAAACCACTGCATTAGCAAAATGCTGTAAAGCTAAGTGCTGTAAAGCGGGGCCCTCCTGTATCATAAACTCCCCAAAAAATGCCACTGTGGATACCAATGAAAAGGACAGGAATACTGGACATAATAAAGGGTAACTGTGTCAACATCAATGGCCTAAAACTATAATAACAATATAATAAAATCTTTATTTCTACAAGTACATGTACAAGGTATACAGGCCTAGCTGACATCAATGACATACTACTACAGTAGACCGTCATTTAGCATGATAGTTACGTTCCTGAAAAAGTCGTGGTAGATAATTTCGTGTTAAATAATTAAAAGAACTTATGGGAAAAATAGGGTTACGTTCCTGGGAGACCCCAAAAAGCAAAACAAGTTTTTTTTAGACCAACAAATCTTACAAAAATATAAGTGAATATGTAATTGTAGTTCATTATCGTGATGTATTATGTTGTTTTTACTGCTTAAGACTACAAATGTAATAGAAATAATAGTATTTACCTTAAATTGTGGGTGCTGGTGTTTGTGAATGATTGTGAAGAGAGTGGAGAGTTATGCTGTGGCCCTACTGGGCTGAGGTGGATAGTAGAGATTCTGGAACTGAAGCCGATGGTTGTACTGAGTGTCTAACTTTAAGTCAGTCAAGTCAGTAAGTCAGTCAGTCAAGTCATTCAGTAAGTCAGTCAGTCAAGTCATTCAGTCAGTTATCAGTCAAAGTCATTCAGTCAGTAAGTCATTCAGTCAGTAAGTCATTCAGTCAGTAAGTCATTCAGTCAGTAAGTCATTCAGTCAGTAAGTCATTCAGTCAGTAAGTCATTCAGTCAGTAAGTCATTCAGTCAGTAAGTCATTCAGTCAGTAAGTCATTCAGTCAGTAAGTCATTCAGTCAGTAAGTCATTCAGTCAGTAAGTCATTCAGTCAGTAAGTCATTCAGTCAGTAAGTCATTCAGTCAGTAAGTCATTCAGTCAGTAAGTCATTCAGTCAGTAAGTCATTCAGTCAGTAATATTCAGTCAGTAAGTCATTCGTCAGTAACCCTTTAGTCAGTAAGCTTGGGTCCCTAGCATTCCCAGTCAGTAAGTTTTCATCAGGTTCTTCTTTTGTAACTTACCCGAAAAACCCCGTTTAAGTCATTCAGTCAGTAAGTCATTCAGTCAGTAAGTCATTCAGTTGAATTCAGTCAGAAGATTCAGTCAGTAAGTCATTCAGTCAGTAATTTTGGGCATAATTTTTAGTCAGTAAGTCTTTCCCGGGCAGTAAGTCATTCAGTCAGTAAGTCATTCAGTCAGTAAGTCATTCGCCGTAAGTCACCCTTTAAAAACTTTCAGTCAGTAATTCCCCGCCGAAGCTTCCCCGGGGGGGGAAGTCATTCCCCCGTAAGCCCCGTTGGTATTCGGGCCGTTGCCGTCAGTAAGTCATTCAGTCAGTAAGCTTCAGCCGTTGTTTCAGCGTAAGCTCCGCCGTGTCTTCAGTCAGTAAGTCAGTCAGTGCAAGCCATTCAGCCGCCAAGTATTCAGTGCAGCCAGCTTCGCCGTTTTCAGTCCGTTGCCCAGTTTCCACCCCTTTGGCCCCTTAGCGTAAGGGGGGTTTTCCAGTCGTGTCAGCCTTGGTCGAAGCCGTCAGCCGGACTATTCAGCCGTAAGCCGGGGCCCGTTGGCTCCTTGCAGAAAGTCAGCCCACCCTATTAGCCAAGCCGCCCAGTCAGTAAGTCAGCCGCCTTCCCAGCGTAAGTCAGCCGGGCCGCCAGTAAAGCCGCCCAGCGGGCCTTTCCCCCCAGCGGGTCAAGCCTTGGCAAGCCGCGTGTCAGGCCGTTGGCCTAGCCGGGGCCAAGCTTCAGCCGGCGTTCTTAGCCAGTAAGTCCCAAACTTATTCAGTTCAAGTTGCCGTTATCTAGCTGTGTAGGTTGTGGTGCCGTTCCCAAAGGCCCGTTACAAGGCTGCACTAGCTGTTGGGTTGTTTTATTAGTTGTTAATTATTTGGGGCGTTAATTGGGCTAGTTGTTACTAGCGGGGCTTTTAAATTTATTAGTTGTTAATTGGGCGGGGGGTTAATTAGTTAGTTGTTAATTACAGTTGCTAATTAGCTGGGGTTGTTAATTGCTAGTTGCTACTCGCAGCTGGGTTAATTGCCAGGTTGGTTAAGGTGTTAATTGTTAGTTGTTAATTAGCTAGTTGTTAATTAGTTGGTCAGTTGTTAATTAGTGTTGTTAATTAGTTAAGCCAGTGTTAATAGTAGTTGTTAATTAGTTAGTTTTAATTAGTTGTTAATTAGTTAGTTGTTAATTGGGGGGTTGTTAATTAGTTAGTTGTTAATTAAGTGTGTTAATTAGTTCCAAGCTAATTGGGTAGTTGTTAATTAGTTGTTTTAATTAAGGCGGGGTTAATTAGTTGTTGTTAATTGTGTTGTTAAATTTAGAGTTGTTAATTAGTAGTTGTTAATTAGTTGCGTTAATTAGTTGCAACTTAGCTAGTTTTTAAATTTAGTTGGTTAAGGTTGGGTTCAGTTGCAATTATTTGGGGTTTTTAATTAGTTAGTTGTTAATGAGTTGTTAATTATTTGGGGGTTGTTAATTAGTAGTTGTTAATTAGTTGGTGTTAATTAGTTAGTTGAAATTTAAAAGGTTGAATAGTTGCGTTAATCAGTTAGTTGTTAATTGTGGGGTTGTTAATTTAGCTGTTAATTAGTTAGGGGGTTAATTAAGGTTGTTAATTGCGTTGTTAATTATTTGGGTTTTTAAATTTAAAAGGTTGTTAATTAGCAGCTGTTAATTATTTAGTTGTTAATTAGTTGGGGTTTTAAATTTGGGGAGCTGTTAATTAAAGGTTGTTAATTAGCTAGTTGTTAATTAAAGTTTTTAAATTCGCGCGTTAATTGCAGTTGTAATCATTAGCGTTGGCCTCCAGCGTTAAGGCCGGGTTGGTTTCCGTTGCCGTTATCCTAGTGCTGTTGGGTGGTTGGGGCGGCTTACCAGTTCGTTGCCAGCCGCCAAGTTTGGCTCAGTCGGGGCGTTCCAGCAGTCGCGCCTTTGGGGGCCGTAGCCAAGCGTAATAAGTCGTCAGGGGCCCAGCCAAGTCAGTCAGTCAGTCAAGTCAGTCAGTCAGTCAGTCAGTCATTCAGTCATTCACACAAACTTGTTTACCTCTTTATGTGTACAAAGTAACACTTCATTACAGCCACGGGTTATGTCTTGTCTAATATCTTTTTCTTTGTCAATTCTAAGACTTAAATGTTATACCTTTTTTTGGGCCACTTTGAAAACTTTGATTGCTTGGCAGATACAAGATACAGTGGACCCGGTTAACGAATACCCCGGAAATCGTGCAATTATGTAAGTATAATTTTGTAAGTTCTTGTGGAAGTGTATTTTTGGGGGTCTGAAATAGACTAACCTACGTGAAATTTTTTCCTTAGGGGGGTAAATTGTTGGAATGGCACTTGAGCAGACTTCAGGAGGGTTTTTACGAAACTCGGGGTCCACTGTATAGTAATTTAAAGATCAAAACACAACCCCTCTCTCAATCTTCACAAACGTGTGTGTATGAAAAACGTACGAACTGGGATGGTGGGGTATTGGGGAAGGGGTGGTGTCTGCTGAACCACAACAACAAGGCTGCTTGTGAGAATGGTTGTTTTTTTTTCCCGCAAACTTTTAAGTAAGTTTATTCGGATAAAAGATAAAACAATTTCCCTAGGCATATTTGTAAGGGGGAAACCCGGATAAAAAAAGCCGTGGGCTTAGTATTTCCATTGTCTGACTTTTTTTGGGATCCTAGGTTCTCTACATATGCTGCTATGTATGATAATCAATGTAACTGTACTTACCTAATTGTGGTTGCAGGGCGAGACTCAGCCCTGGCCCCGGTATCTGAATAAACTTACAGTTTGGGGAAGGAAAACAAATTCCCTTTTCCTCTGCACAGGGTTGGGGCCCCTTGAAATCACCTGATGCATTACCGCAAAGGAGCAAGGTAACATCCCTTTTCTGTCTTGAAGCCTGGTATTTTTCTTGCTGACTGATATGTTTGTTTGGGGATTTTCTTCCAGAAAAACCTTCGTCAGCATTAAGCACTTGATGTGGGCCATAGCCACCTCAATAGGGCCCCACTGACTGAATGGTATAACCCACCGGGCACCCGGGGTTTAAAAAATTTTTTCCCCTCCCCCGAACCGGGAATATAATTTTTTCGTCATGTTAGATAATAATGTAATTCTTCAATTGCAATGTTTAAATAATCTTGTGCTAAATGACGGTCTACTGTATATAGAAAGCTGCTTGTTATGCTGAGCATTTTGGGCAAATTAGGTCAGTTTTGTCCCAGGGTGTGACCCACACCAGTCAACTAACACCCAGGTACCCATTTTACTAATGGGGTACATAGACAACCGGTGTAAGGAAACATGCCCAATGTTTCTACCCTCGCTGGGAAATGAACCCGGACCTCCGCCACATGAAGTGAGCCGGTATCAGAAATATTGTAATAGCAAGTCAAGAGGTTTTTCAAGAGGAAACTGGATCTCTCTCTCCGTCACATGCTAGATCGATAAGGCTGTGGTGGATATATGAGACAATGGGCTGCCAACACCAACAGACTGGTTGAAAAGAATATCAACTCCAAAGCCAGGCTGGGCTGCAAAGGTGGAAAACTCTCAAAACCCATCACAGGCATATCACTATTATAGGTTTGATCCAAGGAAGGGTAGAAGAGCTTTAATTCTTTGAATCGAGAACACTTAATCAATTTGCATCCAGTGATCCCTCATGTTTCGGTGATTCCGTATATCGGTGATTTCATGTTTCGGTGGCTTTTTTTGGTCAATGTTTCCCTCGTGTATCAGTCATTCCCTCATGTATCGGTCCGTACCAGACCTGTCCGCCTGCCCGCGCTTGCGTGCCTCGCCGCGCAGGATGCCAGTCTAGCGTTGTTTACCATTGAGAGAACATTACCCAGCGCACTCATTCAAACATTCACAATACATTTGTTGTGTTTATTGGTGGTTTAGTGATTGTCACTGTGAAATAAGTTACCATGGGTCCAAAGAAGCTTCCTAGTGGCACCCCTGTGGTAAAGAAAGTGAGGAACACCATCGAAGTGAAGGAGATTGTAGAAAAATATGAGGGTGGCCTACGTGTGAGTGAGCTTGCCAGGATGTATGGAAAAACACATCTACTATCACCTCTATCCTGGCAAAGAGAAAAGAAATCAAGGAAGCTAATGTTGCATGTTATGCCCAGACACAGTTTCATTACAAATATCTTGCAATGTTCATCTATCTAATATTACATTGCGATTACCATCGTTAATAGCTAAAACGATGATAATCAGCTTTATAATATTACATATTCATTTTCACCTTCCATGTTTTCATTTATATATACAGTAGTCCGTCGGTTTTCGTGCATCTCCAAACACAAACATTTATGTAAGTGTATTTTCGTAAGTGCTGTTGCAAGTGTATTTTTGGGGGTCTGAAATAGACTAACCTACGTGACATTATTTCTTAAGGAAGTAAATTCGTTCGGTAATGGCACTTGAGCAGCATTCTGGAACGAATTTTTGGCGAAAACTGAGGGACCACTGTATATATATATATATACGTATATGTACATAGGAGGAATCGTACCAGTGGTAACAGCCATTCAATGTTTGTGTGACGTCACCTCTGGCGACTACTCGCCTGACGCGAGCTGACGTCAGAGGTGAGTGTATTAGAGTAGCGAGTACAGCACCTCTCTCGGTAAAGAGGTCTTCATTGCTTACTCATTTGAGAAGCTATTGGTCTAGAGCTTTATTCTCTAAAGTTGCCAGAAATTGTGAGATCTGGTGAATCTTTCATTGTATAGAAGTTCTAGTGTTTACGTGGAGTTTACCTGGAGAGAATTCAAGGGGTCAACGCCCCCGCGGCCCGGTCTGTGACCAGGCCTCATGTTGGATCAGAGCCTGATCAACCAGGCTGTTACTGCTGGCCGCACGCAGTCCAACGTACGAGCCACAGCCTGGCTGGTCAGGTACTGACTTTAGGTGCCTGTCCAGTGCCTGCTTGAAGACAGCCAGGGGTTTGTTGGTAATCCCCCTTATGTATGCTGGGAGGCAGTTGAACAATCTTGGGCCCCTGACACTTATTGTGTTGTTCCTCAACGTGCTAGTGGCACCCCTGCTTTTCATTGGGGGGATGTTACATCACCTGCCGAGTCTTTTGCTTTCGTAGTGTGTTAAGAGACTTCAAGTATTCTAGTCAACATTCTAATCGTCTCATAAAACAGAAACACTAACTTTATTGATCATATTTATATTAAAGACCCATTCAGCTAGAATAAAGGTCATGGTAATTTATAAGTTGTGTATAAAGACTGTGTTTATATATAATAACTAAGAAAAAGGTACAATTAAAATACCTTAAGTCAATAACATTATCTACGTTATATTAACCCTTTCGGGGTTATGGTCGTACAAGTACGTCTTACGCGCTGGGATTATTGACGTACTAGTACGCATAAATTCTAGCGCCTTCAAATTAAGCGTGAAATGGCTGGTAGGCCTAGTGGTGAGAGAATGGGTCTGCGTGGTCAGTGTGCGCAGTAGGAAAAAATCGGGGACCCAGTGGTGCATTGTGGGAATGCCATGTTAGTACACTCTGATCACCATGCCTGGCGGTAAGAAACTCCTCACTCCTCGGCGAATTGGAACACTTTTGTTCCCCGGTGACAGTTCTAACATTGATGGGAGTGTCAGTGGTGATGAGTTTCAAGGTTTTGATGAGGTTGTGACCGAAACTAATGACCATAATACCGGTAATATTGAGGAAAACCCAGACGACCCTCAGCCGTCCACCTCCGGTGTTGTGGCATCTTGTTCACGCTCAATTGTTCCAGGACGAAAGAGGAAACTGTTATTTACTCATATCCCAGACTCTGATGTGAGCAATGGTGATGATAGTGATAGTGAATATGAACTCCAAGCTCTTCAAAACAGTTCCAGTAGCGAGAGTGGAGCAGAATATTCTCCAGTGAAGCATCAGTATATACGACGGTATATGCGCTCTGGTAGCATGCCATATGCTGTTCCAAGGGGAAGGAGTACATCTCGGAGTACATCCTGTGGGCGTACAACAGGAAGTGATAGTGAAAATGAAGACGATAGTGTTGCAATTGGAATGAGAAATGTGCATGCAACTGGTACTGGTGGTGGTGGTGGTGGTGCCAGGCGCGAGGCACCAGCAGTGGACCATGCTGGCACCGACGCCACTGAGTCAGCTCAGCGGCCATCCTCACCCACCCACCAACCCCCACAACCACAACCTCCACTTCCACAACCCCCACAACCACCTGTAAATATCCAGTACCCACCAGCAGACCGCACCTGGGATTGGCAGGACGCTGACAATTTTATTCCCAATCCCCATCAGTTTGATGAAAGTCCAAGTGGAATACGCCCATCTTGTCCACTTGGGAACAATGCCAGTGAACTGGAATGTTTCGAGTTATTCTTTGATGATCCCCTGATAGAAATTATTGTCAGGGAAAGCAACAGATACTACGAGTACACCATGGCAAACACAATACTTTCAACAACATCACGCCTCAACAGGTGGAAAGAGGCAACTGTGGCTGAGATGTACTTGTTCTTTGCCACAATAATGCTTATGCCACATGTTTATAAGTACCGTGTCAAATCATACTGGTCGACAGACCGCCTGATTGCAACACCAGGTTTCAGTGATATAATATCAGTGAATCGATTTGTGCTACTGCTGAGGATGCTACACTTCTCAGACAAAACCAGGCCTGACAGAAACGACAGGTTATATAAGATTAGGAATGTGTTTCTGTATCTGAAAGAGAAATTCAATATGCATTTTTATCCCTTCAGGAAGCTTGTTATTGACGAGTCACTGATTCTGTTCAAAGGTAGACTGTCGTTCAAGCAGTATATACCAAGCAAGAGGAAATGCTTTGGTATAAAGTTGTTTGTGCTTTGTGATTGCTACAGTGGTATTGTATTGGATATTATTGTGTACACTGGAAGTAATACATTGAAAGATACCAGGAAGTTATTGGGTATCTCTGGTGATGTGGTTAGAACAATGATGGAACCATATCTTGGTAAGGGGCATATATTATATACTGATAACTGCTACACAAGCCCCTCCCTCAGTGATTTTTTGCGAGTGAACTTGACAGATGTGTGCGATACAGTGCGTGTAAATCGTAAGCATATGCCAAGGTTCAATGCTGGCACTCGTAGAGGTGAGGTGCAAGCGTTTGCTGCCAATGACATCATGGCATTTCGGTGGCATAACAAACGAGATGTCACACTGTTGTCATCAATTCACCCTAACGAAATGACAGACACTGGCAGGCTGCATAGAGAGACCAATGAACCCATTCTAAAACCTGCAGCTGTGATGGATTACACGCTCAATATGCGCTTAGTGGACAAATGTGACATGCAAATTGGGTTTGCTGATTGTGTTCGCAAGAGTTACAAGTGGTACATAAAACTCTTTTTTCCCATTCTGGACATTACCATGCTCAATGCTTATAATATTTATAAGTTGAAGACCACAAACAAACCACCATATGGCTAATTTTGTTTGTCTGTCATCAGACAAATAATATTCAAGTACCAAGGAGCAACACCTGCAATAGAAACCCGCCCAACACCAGGTTATCAACACCTACCTTCTCATCTGAGGCTACTACTTGAAGAAAAAGGCTCAGAGGAGGTGTTTTGTCTGTGCACATACAAAAACGCCCACAACAACGCAAAGACACTCGTTTATGTGTGTGGAATGTAAAACACCACTGTGCATGGAACCATGTTTCAGAGACTTCAACAGGCTGCAAAACTACTAGAAACATGTCCAGTGACTATATATATGTATATACATGATTGAACAATGAAAATAAACAATATTTGTTATTGTGAATAACTGTAAATAAGTTGTGTAAACAAAATAGTGATAAGAAAATTTATGTAATGATTGTGAAATACTTAGCGAGTGAATATTTGAAAACAGCACTTATATTGGTCTCACAGGCCATAAAAGTTATTTGGAGGAAAAAAATATCAGTAAACAACTTCAAGAAAGAAAAAGAAAATTACCGCCAACCGGCAGTTACCGATGTTGCCGCACCAGTTCATTTTTCATCAACTTCAATCCTCCATATTTCGGTGAGTATTGATCGCAAAATGTAATTTTTAGCCTATTAGATTTAGAAAAAAACTATCATTTCATAAGAAAATTTTTTTTTTTTTTTAAATTGTGGACCCTGAGAACGAGTTTCAGAGAGACCCCTTGACCCCAAAGGGTTAAAGAATATTTTATAATTTTTTTTTGATCTCCTTATTAATCTATACATAAGATTAAATCATATCCTTAGAACGGTCTTATTACGATATTACGGGATGTTCATATGTTAACGAAAAATAGATCGAAACAGTGGATGAGGTTGAGAAGTTGTTGGGGTGTGGATCAATGAAAACAGATAGCGGGTGATAGTATTTCCACGGCGATAATTTGTGCAAAGGCAAGGCAGTGACGCAGATCTTGTCAAGACAATGCCTGGAACCAGTGCTGAGGCGAGTGATTTTAAAGCCAACAAAGGCTGGTTTGAGAGGTTTAAGAAACGAAGTGGCATACACAGTGTTGTGAGGGATGGTGAGGCAGCCAGCTCAGACAAACGTGCTGCTGAAAAATTTGTGCAGGGGAATTCCAGGGTTCGTAGACACTGAAAATTCGAACCCCAAAGTGTTTAACCCTAAACTGTCCAAACGTAGATCTATCGCTCCTTGCGAAGCGCTCCGAACGTAGATCTACGTTTTTTACATGCTTTCTATGGAGAAAATCAAGGTCGAGCACTACGCATGTAAACGTAGTTTAAGGGTTAATTGTGATGAAACAGGCCTGTTTTGAAAGAAAATGCCAAACAGGACCTTCATTACTCAGGAGGAAAAGGCACTGCTAGGACACAAGCCTATG
>WNWK01042518.1:0-15947 GCA_009830355.1 Cherax destructor | reverse complement strand
TTTTAATATGTACCTCCATGCCAACACAGTGTTTAAGTTTATTTAGGTACAGGTACACATAAGTATAATTATCAAAGCACATATAAAATATGTGGCAATGTGGCTGATGTTGCAAATGTATGGAATAGGAGGTAGGTTATTGAAAACGGTGAAAAGTTTTACGAGGAATGAGCAGGAGAGTGTGTAGGAGAGAAGGAGATTATTTCCCAGTAAAAGTAGGCCTTAGACAGGGATGTGTGATGTCACCGTGGTTGTTCAATATATTTATATATGGGGTTGTAAGAAGTGAATGCGAGTGTTGGCAAGAGGTGTGGGGTTAAAAGATAAAGAATCTAACACAAAGTGGAGTTGTCACAGTTGCTCTTTGCTGATGACACTGTGCTTTTGGGAGATTCTGAAGAGAAGTTGCAGAGGTTGGTGGATGAGTTTGGTAGGGTATGTAAAAGAAGGAAATTAAAAGTGAATATAGGAAAGAGTAAGGTGATGAGGATAACAAAAAATTAGATAATGGAAGACTGGATATCAGATTGGAGGAGAGAGTATGGAGTAGGTGAAGGTGTTCAGATATTTGGGAGTGGATGTGCTAGCAGATGGGTATATGAAGGATGAGGTGAATCATAGAATTAATGAGGAAAAAAAAGGTGATTGGTGCACTGAGGAGCTGAGGAGACAAGAACTTTATCCATGAAAGCAAAGAGGGAATGTATGAGAGATAGTTAACCAACACTCTTGTATGGGTGTGAGACATGGGTTGTGAATGTTGCAACAAGGAGAAGGCTGGAGAGCAGTGGAGATGTCATGTCTGAGGGCAATGTGTGGTGTGAATATAATGCATAGAATCCGTAGTTTGGAAATTAGGAGGAGGTGTGGGATTACCAAAACTATTATCCAGAGAGCTGAGGAGGGGTTGTTGAGATGGTTTGGACATATAGAAAGGATGGAGAAAATAAATGACTTGAGTGTATAAATCTGTAGTGGAGGGAAGGCGGGGTAGGGGTCGGCCTAGAAAAGGTTGGAGGGAGGGGTAAAGGAGGTTTTGTGTGCGAGGGCTTGGACTTCCAGCAAGCGTGCGTGAGTATGTTAGATAGAGCGAATGGGACAAATGTTTTTTAGGACTTGACATGCTGTTGGAGTGTAGGCAAGGTAACATTTATGAAGGGTTTCAGGGAAACCGGAGGCCGAGACTTGATTCCTGGAAATGGGATACAGTGCCAGCACTCTGAAGGAGGAGTGTTAATGTTGCAGTTTTGTAGCTGTAGTGTAAGCACGCCTCTGGCAAGACAGTGATGGAGTGAATGATGATGAAAGTTTTCTTCGTCGGGCACCCTGCCTTGGTGGAAGGGCGATGTGTTAATAAAAAAATAATAAAAAATATAAAATATTCAATAACAGTGGAACTCAGTTTTTGTATGCCCTAGTTTGTATGTAAAACTATAGTTATTCTCTATAAAATGTATTTTTGGTTAATAATTTTGGGTGTCTGGAACGGAATAATTGGTTTACATTATTTCTTATGGGAAATATTCTACCGTTTTCGTACAATTTGGTTTGAAAATAAATTGTATAAATATCGACACAATGGAAATACAGTGGTACCCGACTTTTCGATGGTCCCCAAACACACCCTTTTGTAAGTTGATTTTTTAAATGCTTTTGTAAGTGTAATTTTGGGGGTCTAAAAGGACTAGTCTATTTTACATCATTTCTTATGGAGATAAATTCGTTTGGTAATGGAACACTTGAACAGCATTCTGGAATGAAAAATATGTAAGTCGGTTACCACTGTATAAACATTATACTGCTTATGTGTTTATATTTCCATGATTCAGTTTATCGTCAGACTCTTTTGAACAGATTAATCACAAAAACCAATTTTCCACTGAACTTTAAAACATTTGAAATTTTGGAAAGTTTCCAGATATAACAGAGAGATGTGTCACGGAGAATGTAAACAAGCAGGTGGAGAACGCCATATTAGAAAGACTGGGAGCCATATAGCAAGTGTTGGTAATAATTTGAAATCGCCGTATTGGCGGGACACGCCAGTGAAGCAGGGCCCTACTGTATTAGTAAACGAGGATACGTACAATAAATAATTAAGAAGTAGTAGATACGGGTCACAAAATAGGGGGAGAGAATCACTGCAATGCTGAAGAGGATGAAATAACAGAAGTACAAGTTGTTGACACGAAAAAATTACATTACAGTGGAACCTCGGTTTTCATTTGCCCTGGTTTTCATCGAATTTGGTTTTCAACGACTTTTTTCATCAAAATTTTGTCCTAGTTTTCATTCGTCACCTCGGTTTTCGTCGGTCCGCCGTACCAAACATATCCGCCTGCCCATGATTACACAAAGCATCCACACGTTCTTAGTCAATCTGGCTTTGATTCTGTCGAGTGAGCATTACCCTGCATGTCCATCCGAAACATTTCATAATAATCCATTGTTTTTTGTGCTTGTTTATTGAGTGCGACTGCTAAATAAGCCACCATGGGGCCAAAGAAAGTTTCGAGTGGCCAGCCCTTTGATAAAAAGGCGAGAAACAATAAAATTCAAGAGGAGGAAGAGAGAGGGAAGAATGTGCCTTCTTCAGTGATTAAGGACATGTGTGCAAAGTGGAGTGAGTTGCAAAGTTTTGTGAAGAAATATTACCCTAATAAAGTCCTTTATATTTATTTCTCATTGTTTTCTGTATGTAAAATTATAGTTATTCTCTATAAAATGTATTTTTTGTTAATACTTTTGGGTGTCTGGAATGGATTAATTGGATTTACATTATTTCTTACGGGAAATTTTGCTTCAGTTTTCATCAAATTCAGTTTTCGTCAGACTTTCTGGAACGAATTAATGACGAAAACTGAGTTCCACTGTATTATATTAATTAAGGCTTTATGAGTCCATTTCATAAAAACAATCAAATAAATTACAAAACTGATGAGAACTAGTACATATAACCCTTACTTTTTCCATTACTGGACCGCAGTTGATCATCACGTACAGCTCTTGTAATTATATTTGTTAATGTTGAAAGTACTTCCACTTGGGTGGCAATAATTTCCTCTCGCACATTTTCACTGTTGGCTGCAACATCAGTTAGCAATGTTGTCAGAAGAAAGCTGAAGCGCTCAGCAACTGGCATACCTGAATAAAAACAATAATTGTTTTATAACCAGTGCTCATACTTGATAAAATCCTGCACACCAACCAAAAAAGTATTCACCATTCAACAGAATACTATATTCTCAATATAAATATTGGTCCCAGTTTTGATTCAGCAGATGCCTGCCTTGCTCAATACACAGTTAAATGACCTAATCTTTAGAACACTCGTAACTTGAAGTTACCTTAGCCTTATTCTCACCTTTTCTCTTGACCTTTTTTCTGTTTTTTTTTTCACATTTCTGTCTTCTGCATTTCTCCTTACTTGCATCTTATTTCATTCCTAGCATGAGCAATTAGGCCTACTGCACTGCTCTACTTTTCTTTTTTCTTTCTCTGTGAGCCTTCTGAGAATGTGTTGGAAGTGGAGTTCCCTGCTTGTCCATCCACTTGAGGTGCAATTTATCCTCATTACTACTACAAATTACTACTATTAACTGCAAAATACTACTAACTATAAATTACTACTTTTGCTCCTACTACTTAATACTACTACTATCTACTACTATTACTGCTACTACTAACTACTACTGCTAACTACTCTACTACTGTTAACTACTACTGCTAACTACAGTGGTACCTCGGTTTACGATTTTAATCCGTCAGAGGGCATATTTTAAGCAAACAATCGTAAAACGAATCAATTTTCCCCATAAGAAATAATGGAAATAAATTTAATCCGTCCAAGACTTCCAAAAGTAGTTAAATAAAATATTTTTTAGAACTTTTGGACATTAAATAATACAGAATTTAATAAAGAATATCTAAATAAGCATGCAAATATTGAACAATAACATGTCACTTACATTTATTGAAGAGTTGTTGATGTGTGGAGGAAGTGAGGAGGGGAGAAGGTGGAGTAGTATGCTAGTGTTTGGAAGGGGAATCCCCTTCCATTAACACTGCAGGTGGTAAGTTCTTTTCTGGGGTTACTTCCCTTTTTCTTTGAATGCCACTAGGACCAGCTTGAGAGTCACTAGATCTCTTTCTAACAACAAATTTGTCCAGGGACATCTGTGTCTGGCGATTCTTTAACACATCCCTGAAATGACACACCACTGTGTCATTGTACAGGTTGCCAGCACGGCCTGCAACAGCATGGTTAGGGTGATATTCATCCATAAATGCTTGCACATCACTCCATTTGGCACAGATCTCCCTAATCCTTGAAGAAGGCACATTCTTCCATTTTTGTTCCACCTCCACCTCCTCCTCTGAACCATTGTCCTGACCTCTGCTCTCTTGTTCCAGTTGCTCTTGAAGCTCTTGCAGATCTTCAGTGGTTAGCTCTTCCTTGCTCCTCCACCAACTGTTCCACATCCTCACCACTCACCTCTAACCCCAAAGACTTGCCCAATTCCACAATTTCTTCCAAAACAGGCTCAGGCTCAGGCTCAGGCTCAGGGTTCTGAGGCTCAGCCCCCAAAACCTTCAAAATCCCTCCCTAGGACACAGTCTGGCCACAATTTTCTCCAGGCAGAGTTCAAAGTCCTGGTAGTCACTCCCTCCCAAGCCTTACCTATAAGGTGTACACAATGCAGCATATGGAAATGGTTTTTCCAAAATTCTCTTAGGGTTATGTTCATGTCTGGGTCACATCAAAGCACTTTTGAAACATTGCTTTGGTATAGAGTTTTTAAAGTTGGAAATGACCTGCTGGTCCATGGGCTGGAGGAGAGGAGTGGTATTAGGGGGCAAGAACTTCACTTTGATGAATTTAAACTCCTCCACAATTTTCTCTACCAAGTTTGGAGGATGACAAGGAGCATTGTCCATTATCAGGAGGCACTTAAGTGGCAAATTATTGTCCAATAGATATTTCTTCACACTGGGGCCAAACACTTCATTGAACCAATCTAAGAAAATGTCCTTTGTGACCCAAGCCTTTTTGTTAGACTTCCACATCACACACAAGTTAGACTTGCTGACACCGCATCTGCCAAACACTCGGGATTTTCAAAAGATACACTAGTAAAGGCTTCACTTTGCAATCACCACTTGCATTGGCACAAAGCATCAACGTTAGCCTGTCTTTCATAGGCTTATGTCCTGGCTGTGCCTTTTCCTCCTGAGTAATGTAGGTCCTGTTGGGCATTTTCTTCCAAAACAGGCCTGTTTCATCACAATTAAACACTTGCTGGGGGAGGAATTGTTCAGCCTCTAGGTACTCCTGGAATTCAGGAACATATTTTTCAGCCGCACTTTTGTCAGAACTGGCTCCCTCACCATGCCTCACAACACTATGTATGCCAGTACGCTTCTTAAATTTTTGAAACCAGCCTCTGCTGGCTTTAAATTCGCTCACTTCATCACTCGTTGCAGGCATTTTCTTAAGGAGATCATCATGCAACTGCCTTGCTTTTTCACATATTATTCCCTCCGAAACAGTATCTCCTGCTAACTGTTTCTCGTTGATCCACACCAACAACAACCTTTCCACATTTTCCACCACTTGTGGTCTCTGTTTTGTGATCACAGATGCACCTTTTGCAACAACAGCTTCCTTGATTTTACTTAAATATTTCTTATCCACAATGGTAGCGATGGTAGAATAGGGTTTACCATACAGCCTGGCCAGCTCACTGATACGCACTCCACTTTCATATTTTTCTATTATCTCCTTCTTCACTTCTATCGTACATATATTTCTGTTCCTCTTTGCCACAGGCTTAGCACTAGGATCTTTCCTTGGACCCATGGTAGCTTATTTAGCAGTTGCAAGCACTAAAAACAGTGGAATAATGACAATATACTGGTATGAATGCGTGGGTGTGGGTGGGTGGTCGCTCTCGCTTGTAAACAATAGCACTGACGCTCCCTGGAGTGCGCCTCAGCTGGGCGCCAAGCGGACAGGTCCGTGCGAATGTCGGTAACGAAGCAAACATCGTAAACCACATACAAATTTCTTACGTTATAAATATCGGTTACCGAATATAACGTAAGGTGATTACATCGTAAACCGAGGTACCACTGTACTTCTACTGTTAACTACTACTACTACTAACTACTACCACTACTAACTACTAGTACTACTACTAACTACTAGTACTACTACTACTATTAACTGCACATGTCTTGCTCACCTAATTGTTGGCATAGTATTATATGTCATTAAAATAATGATACTGAATTTATTGCATTTAAGGATTTAGAAAAGGCATATGATAGAGTGGATAGGGGAGCAATGTGGCAGATATTGTAAGTGTATAGAATAGATAGTAAGTTACTAAATGCTGTAAAGAGTTTTTATGAGGATAGTGAGGCTCAGGTTAGGGTGTGTAGAAGAGAGGGAGATTACTTCCTGGTAAAAGTAGGTATCAGACAGGGATGTGTAATGTCACCATGGTTGTTTAACCCTTTGGGGGTCCAAGGACCCTCTCCGAAACTTGTTCTCAGGGTCCAAGAATTTAAAAAAAAAAAATCTTATGAAATGATAGAGAATCTTTTCCGATCATAACGCCAAAAAATTATGAAATTTGATCGAAAACTAACGGAACTGTGCTTTCGCGAAGTTAGCGGTATCGATGACATTTACGCATCGGCGATTTTGCCCACTTTGAGCCCTATTTTCGGCAAATTCCAATGTTTCAGTCTACTAAAATTATACATATTTCGCTAGAACTTCATTTCTTCTATCGAGTGAGTACAAGAAACTACCTATTTACCAATTTCAACTACCCAAAATAGTGGTCAGAAAATGGCAATTTGGCCAATTTCACACAAATTTCAAACGATACCAATTTCAAAATAGGATCCATAATAAACAAGGCAGACATTCCTGGCACTAAAATAACATCTTCTCTGTTCATTAGTTACGTCTCCAGGCCCCTCTTACATTACTTTTGCTTTCCATTTTGAATTTTTATTCTCACAAAAAATAGAAGATTTACTGTTATGTATACAACTGCATCATTGTAAAAATGGTATAAATAATATCAGCGTACTTGTGCAAGAATATTAGACTCGCCAGTTGATGTGTATTGGATGCATGGTGTGATTTGTTTACTCTTCAACATTGGCCAAAATCGAACATTTTCGCTACTTTGCGCTCAGTTTCAAGGTACGTGTCATCGTGAAACCAGTCAAAATTATCTCTATTTCTGTAATATATCATCTATTCTATAAAATGAGACTAAGAAAACGAGAATACAAGCATAAATACCATACGAAAATAGACTGCAAAGTCGCTGTTTTAAACCAAAAACACGGTCAGAGTTTTTTTTCCTCATTATGCAGTGTGTGGTGCAGGATTTTTTTTATACTGCACACACTGACTGCACAGACCCATTCTCTCACATCTAGGCCTAACAGCCTGTTTCTGCTTGATTTGAGGGTGCTAGAATTTAGGCGTACTAGTACGACCATAACCCCAGGGCGTAAGCCGTACTAGTACGCCCAAAACCCCGAAAGGGTTAATATATTTATAGATTGGGTTGTAAAAGAAGTAAATGCTAGGGTGTTAGGGAGAGGGGTGGGATTAAATTATGGGAATCATGTACAAAATGGGAGTTGATACAGTTACTTTTTGCTGATGATACTGTGCTTATGGGAGATTCTAAAGAAAAGTTGCAAAGGTTAATGGACAAGTTTGGGAGGGTGTGTAAAGGTAGAAAGTTGAAAGTGAACATAGATAAAAGTAAGGTGATGAGGGTATCAAATCAAATCAAATCAAATCAAATCAAATCAACTTTATTTCTGATAATATTACAAAGTGGGGTTTACATATGTTATTAATACATTTTATGAGTTATTTATTACAAGGCCAATAATATGCCTAGGTATGCCTAGGCATTTCAGGCAGTCTTATACTAGATCTTACTCTATAGTGACAATGATTATACTGGTATTAAGGTTAGGTAATTGTAGTGATTAACTAGGTTTACAAAATTTATTTTGATAAAGAAAAATTGGATATCACATTGGAGAGAGGGAGTATGAAAGAAGTGAATGTTTTCAGATATTTGGGAGTTGATTTGTCAGCGGATGGGTTTATGAAGGATGAGATAAACCATAGAATTGATGAAGGAAAAAAGGTGAGTGGTGCATTGAGGTATCTGTGGAGACAAAAAAAGTTATCCATGGAAGCAAAGAAGGGAATGTATGAAAGTATTGTGGTACCAACACTCTTATATAGGTGTGAAGCTTGGGTTGTAAATGCTGCAGCGAGGAGGTGCCTGGATGAGTGGAGATGTCCTGTCTAAGGGCAATGTGTGGTGTAAATATTATGCAGAGAATTCGGAGTGTGGAAATTAGGAGAGGTGTGGAGTTACTTAAAGTATTTGTCAGAGGGCTGAAGAGGGGTTGTTGAGGTGGTTTGGTCATTTAGAGAGAATGGATCAAAGTAGAATGACTTGGAGAGCATATAAATCTGTAGGGAAGGAAGGCGGGGTAGGGGTTGTCCTCGAAAAGGTTGTAGGGAGGGGGTAAAGGAGGTTTTGTGGGCGAGGGGCTTGGACTTCCAGCAAGCATGCGTAAGCGTGTTAGATAGGAGTGAATGGAGACAAATGGTTTTTGAGACCTGACGACCTGTTGGAGTGTGAGCAGGGTAACATTTTGTGAAGGGATTCATCGAAACCGGTTAGCCGGATTTGAGTCTTGGAAATGGGAAGTACAATGCCTGCACTTTAAAGGAGGGGTTTTGGATATTGGCAGTTTGAGGATTTCTAAACTGTCGTATCTGAGCGCCTCTACCTGGAGAGAATTCCAGGGGTCAACGCCCCCGCGGCCCGGTCTGTGACCAGGCCTCCTGTTGGACCAGAGCCTGATCAACCAGGCGGTTACTGCTGGCCACACGCAATCCAACGTACGAACCACAGCCCGGCTGATCAGGTACCGACTTGAGGTACCTGTCCAGTGCCTGCTTGAAGACAGCCAGGGTTTGTTGGTAATCCCCCTGATGTATGCTGGGAGGCAGTTGAACAATCTTGGGCCCCTGACACTTATTGTGTTGTCCATCAACGTGCTAGTGGCACCCACGCTCTTCATTGGGGGGATGTTACATCGCCTGCCAAGTCTTTTGCTTTCGTAGGGAGTGATTTTTGTGTGCAAGTTTGGTACTAAGCCCTCGAGAATTTTCCATGTGTATTTAATAATGTATCTCTCCCGCCTGCGTTCTAGAGAGTACAGGTTTAGGAACTTCAAGCGTTCCCAGTAGTTGAGGTGGTTTATCGCATTTATGCGTGCGGTGAAGGTTCTCTGCACATTTTCAAGGTCAGCAATTTCACCCGCCTTGAAAGGTGCAGTTAGTGTGCAGCAATATTCCAGCCTAGATAGAACAAGCGATATGTAAAGTGTCAACATGGGCTTTGCATCCCTGGTTTTGAAGGTTCTCATTATCCATCCTGTCATTTTTCGAGCAGATGCAATTGCTACTTTGTTATGGTCCTTGAAGGTGAGATCCTCTGACATGATCACTCCCAGGTCTTTGACATTAGTTTTTTGCTCTATTGTGTGGTTGGAATTATTTTTGTACTCTGATGAGATTTTAATTTCTTCACATTTTCCGTATCTGAGTAATTGAAATTTCTCATCATTGAACTTCATATTGTTTTCTGCAGCCCATTTAAATATTTGGTTTATGTCTGCTTGGAGTCTTGCAGTGTCTTCAACGGTGGACACTGTCATACAGATTCGGGTGTCATCTGCAAAGGAAGACACAGCACTGTGGCTTATATCCCTGTCAATGTCTGATATGAGGATGAGGAATAGGATGGGAGCAAGTACTGTGCCTTGTGGAACAGAGCTTTTCACAGTAGCTGCCTCAGACTTTACTCTGTTGACTACTACTCTTTGTGTTCTACATGTTAGGAAATTATAGATCCATCTACCAACTTTTCCTGTTATTCCTTTATCACGCATTTTGTGTGCTATTACACCATGGTCACACTTGTCAAAGGCTTTTGCAAAATCTGTGTACATAACATCCGCATTCTGTTTATCTTCTAGAGCATCCAGGACCTTGTCGTAGTGGTCCAGTAGTTGGCAAAGACAGTGATTATGTATGAGTGAGGTAAAAGTGTTGAATGATGATGAAAGTGTTTTCTTTTCGAGGATTTTCTTTCTTTTTGGGTCACCCTGCCTCAGTGGGAGATGGCCGACTTGTTGAAAAAAAAAAAAAAACTTGTCTGACACAGTAGCATTATGGTAACCAGGTGTATAGGACATCTATGACTTCGCTGCTCAATCACTAGTACGTAATAAGTGAGAAGATTTGACTTTGAAGATCTGTCTAGCACTGGCCAGTAAGCTGGCTGCTGAGCTCCTCATTTCCTATGCTCTTACTTTCATTAGTAGGCCCTGCCTCCTGTGACTTCATCCCCAGTTTCACACCTCACTTCTGGCCGTGTAAAAGGCTGATTTCTTAGATTTAAAGTTCACATAATATAAATTTTTAACCCTTAAACTGTCCACACGTAGATATACGTTCACTCGCGAAAGTGACCGAACGTATATCTACATTTTATTTTACATTCGTTCAAATTTAGCGCGATAGGCCTGAGTCGCCTAGACATGAGAGAATGGGTCTGCGCCCTCAGTGTGCGCAGTATGAAAAAAATCGGGGATGCCAGGGTACCGCATGGTAGGCCCAGTTAGTTTCAGCTCCATCTTGGGTCAACATCATGGCACACCCCCATGATTCACTCACGCCTCGTCGTATTAACACTACTATTCTCTGAAAGTGATAGAGAACGCGAGCTTAGTGGATTTGACAGTGATATAGCCACTAATAATCAAGGAATTAGTGAAACTATTGATGACAACCCAGATGACCCTCAGCCCATCACCTCTGGGGTGGCCAGTGTGGCCAGTGTGGACAGTGTGGCCATACCAGACCCTCAGCCCAGCACCTCTGGGGTTGCTAGTGTTACTACCCAAAGGCAGCTCCGCAAGAGGAAATTATCATTTTCCATGTGTTATGATAGTGAAGGTGATATAAGTGACGATGATGAAATCGATTTTATGCCCACAGACGATTCGTCGAGTGACAGTGATTATCATTATTCCCCAGTGAAACGTACTTATGGGCGTCATTACCTACGTTCAGGCAGTGTGCCATATGCAGTCAGAGGCAAGGGTCGTGGCAGTTCACGATCCAAAACCCCAGCCACTGATAGTGAAAGTGATAATGAAGGAGAGTATGCTGGGATGGAGGAAGAGGTGGTGGGTGGCATGGTTCCAGGACCTCGTGGCGCAGTGTGTGGACAGACAAAGGACCACGAGGCACCCTCTCAATCATGTGCTGGCCCCACTCCCGTCCCTCCTGCTCCCCCACGTCCCATGCCACAGGTCCACCCAGCACCATCTGATCGTGAATGGAAGTGGACTGAACATACACCATTCGTGCCACATCCTTTCAATTTTGATGGCAGTGGAAGTGGCATCATGCCACACTGTCCCATCACAAATGAGTCTACAGAGTTAGACTATTTTCAACTATACTTTGATGAGCCAATAATGAACCTGATTGTTACTCAGACCAACCTGTACTACCAGTATACAATGGACCATGCAGATTTTCAGAATCGTCACGGCTGCGCAGGTGGAAAGATACAACTGTGGCTGAAATGTATTTATTCCTTGGCACTGTCATGCTTATGCCACACACATATAAGAACAATATAGCAAACTACTGGTCCACAGACCACTTCATTAGCACTCCAGTCTTCCGTGACCTCCTTCCCTACAACAGATTCCTTCTGTTGCTGAGAATGTTGCACTTCTCAGATAGGAATACACCAAACCGAAATGACCTCCTCTACAAAATCCAGGAATTGTTTATGTATCTCAAGCAAAAAATTCAGTGCCTACTTTTATCCATTCAAGAACATTGTTGTTGACGAGTCCTTGATTCTGTTCAAGGGACGACTGTCATTCAAACAATATATACCAAGCAAACGTAATCGCTTTGGTATAAAACTGTTTGTTATGTGTGACTGTGAGACTGGTCTTGTGTTGGATGTCATTATCTACACAGGTAAAAATACACTTGATGATACCAGGCGCATGTTGGGCATTTCTGGTGATGTTCGCAAGATGATGCAGCCATACCTTGCCAAGGGCCATACATTGTTCACAGACAACTGGTACACAAGCCCTATGCTTGCTGATTTCCTACGTGTGAACAATGCTGATATATGTGGAACAGTGAGAAGAAATAGAAAACACATGCCAAAGTTCACTGGAGGAAGTGTAGAGCAGGCATTTTATGCCAATGACATCATGGCACTGTCATGGCATGACAAAGGGACGTGACATTGCTGTCAACCATCCACAGAAACGAGATGGTACAAACAGACAGAATGAGCAGGCTCAACAATCAACCTGTTGAAAAGCCAGCTGTTGTCATCGACTATACAAACAATATGCGACTAGTCGACAAGTGTGACATGATGATAGGCTTTGTTGACTGTGTGCGTAGGAGTCGCAAGTGGTATATAAAGTGTTTTCCACCTTGTGGACATTGCAATGCTCAATGCCTTCAACATGTATGAAATAAAGACTGGGAAGCGACAACGATATGCAGAATTCACCCTAAATGTCATCAAGCAGATAGGGAGAAAGTATGGTACCACACCTATACCTGCCACTCCACAGCGACCTGTCACCCCACAACAGCTACCTGTCACTCCACAACAGCGACCTGTCACTCCACAACCAGAGGGAAGTGCCCAACCGAATAATCCTAACTGTCACTGCCTGATACCATTACCATCTACTCCAAAGAAGAAGTACTCTCAGAAAAAGTGTGTTGTGTGTGCTTACAGTACACAGCGACCCCAAGTGCGAAAAGACACACGATTCATGTGTCAGCAATGTGGAGTGGCACTCTGTATGAATCCATGCTTCTTCGAGTATCATACAGTGGTGGACTTCTAGAAACATAAATAGGACCTGTAAATACCTTGATATATATGTAAACAATAGTAAATGATTGAACCAGGTGTACAAATTTATTTATCAGTGTGAACATGTGTGTTTGTGACAGTATGATTACTAATTCAGTAACAAACATTTGTGTCTAAACAAGAATTGGCAATGAAATGAATAGATCTGCATCAAAACATTATTATCATAGCATGAAAACAACAGAAAATGGAAAAAAATGGAAAAAATGATAAATGTTTCTTGTTTCTGCAAGCGGCAGTGCTCCATTGCCGACACCACATCATTTAGCACCAACCGGGCTTATATCTCGGTAAGTACTGGCCCTAAAATGTTTTTTAGCCTATCCTATTTATAAAAATGTGCTCTTCATTTTTAGAAAATTTTTTTTTTTCAAAATATTCGGTCACTTTCCGAGTGAACGTATATCTACGTGTGGACAGTTTAAGGGTTAAAGGGTAGACCAGTAAGCCAGTGGCGGGTCATCATATGACTAAGACCCGCATCAAGAAACACTAGTCCTGTTTCCTGACAAATCTTACCTAACCTAGCTTAACCTTTTTGGGGTTATGGTCGTACAAGTACGTTTACGCACTGTGGTTATTGACGTACTAGTACGCCTAAATACTAGCGCCCTCAAATCAAGCAGAAACAGGCTGTTAGGCCTAAATGTGATAGAATGGGTCTGTGTGGTCAGTGTGCACAGTATAAAAAAAATTCCTGCACCACAGTGCATAATGAGGAAAAAAAACTGACCGTGTTTTTGGTTTAAAACAGCGACTTTGCAGTCAATTTTTGTATGGTATTTATGCTTGTATTCTCGTTTTCTTAGTCTCATTTTATAGAATAGATGATATGTTACAGAAATAGAGATAATTTAGACTGGTTTCATGATGACAAGTACCTTGAAACTGAGCGCAAAGTAGCGAAAATGTTCGATTTTGGCCGATGTTCAAGAGTAAACAAATCACACCATGCGTCCAATACACATCAACTGGAGAGTCTAATATTCTCGCACAAGTGCGCTGATATTATTTATACCATTTTTACAATGATGCAGTTGTATACATAACAGTAAATCTTCTATTTTTTGTGAGAATAAAAATTCAAAATGGAAAGCAAAAGTAATGTAAGAGGGGCCTGGAGATGTGACTAATGAACAGAGAATATGTTATTTTAGTGCCAGGAATGTCTGCCTTGTTTATTATGGACCCTATTTTGAAATTGGCATTGTTTGAAATTTGTGTGAAATTGGCCAAATTGCCATTTTCTGACCACTATTTTGGGTAGTTGAAATTGGTAAATTTCTTGTACTCAATCGATAGAAGAAATGGAGTTCTAGCGAAATAGCTATAATTTTAATAGACTGAAACATTGGAATTTGCCGAAAATAGGGCTCAAAGTGGGCGAAATCGCAGATGCTTAAATGTCATGGATACTGCTAACTTCGCAAAAGCATAATTCCATTAAGTTTTCAATCAAATTTCATATTTTTTGTGGCGTTATGATCGGAAAAAGATTCTCTATCATTTCATAAGAAATCTTTTTTTTTTTTTTTTAAATTCGTGGACCCTGAGAATGAGTTTCAGAGACACCCCTTGGACCCCCAAAGGGTTAAGGTTCACATTCATTGCACCTATGGAGCTGAACACATACCAGGACTGACTGACCAACCACCTCAAACTCTGCTTCCCCAAGCTGAGGGATTGATTATATAAGTAAGTAAGTAAGTAAGTTTATTCAGGTATACACAAATACATTTACATACATTATCATACATAGCAGCATATGTGTAGAGAACCTAGGATAACCAAAAAAAGTCAGACAGAGTGACTAATTCCGCATTCTGAATGAAAAAACCTGCTGAGCAGATAAATCATATCATCAGAAATACTAAACTGCTGCTTGTGTCTTACTCATCTACTTGTTGGTGTTATACTATACAACATATTAATATACTGCTACTGATTACCACTACACCTACTTTTATTGCTTACCACTACTTCTAGTACTATTATAACTACAGTGGACCCTTGGTTTTCGTACAGCTCCCAACTCGAATAATTATGTAAGTGTATTTTTGTAAGTGCTTTTGTAAGTGTATTTTTGGGGGTCTGAAACGACTAATCTAATTTATATTCGTCCTTATGGGAACAAATTCATTCGGTAACGGCACTCGAACAGCATTCTGGAAAGAATTATTGACGAAAACCAAGGGTCCACTGTATTTTATATACTAATAATGTAGGAATGTGGAAGAGCCAGTTGTGAGTGTGGGGGAAGTTCGTGAGACAGTGGGTAGAATGAAATGGGGTAAGGCAGCTGGGATTGATGGGATAAAGATAGAAATGTTAAAAGCAGGTGGGGATATAGTTTTGGAGTGATTGGTGCTATTATTTAATAAATGTATGGAAGAGGGTAAGGTACCTAGGGACTGGCAGAGAGCGAGTATTGTTCCTTTGTATAAAGGCAAAGGGGACAAAAGAGAGTGCAAAAATTATAGGGAAATAAGTCTGTTGAGTATACCAAGTAAAGTGTATAGTAGAGTTATTATTGAAAGAATTAAGAGTAAGATGGACATGATGATCTGTTTGGGAGTGTGAGCAAAGGGTAACATTGGTGAAGGGATTCAGGGAAACCAGTTAATTGATTTAGTTGGACTTGAGTCCTGGAAATGGGAAGTACAATGCTGCACTTTAAAGGAGGGGTCTGAGATAGTGACAGCTGGAGGACTTTTCAGGTGTGATCTAGCTCCTCTGCAAAGACAGGATTATGTATCAGTAAAGTGGTGAAAGATGTTGAATGATGATAAGGTTTTCTTTTTTTGGGGATTTTCTCTTTTGGGTCACCCTGCTCGTGGGAGACGGCCGACTTGTTGGAAAAAAATGGAGAGCGGTAGAAAT
>WNWK01042517.1:0-15947 GCA_009830355.1 Cherax destructor | reverse complement strand
ACTGACTTTGATTGTTTATACGGCCCTGATGAGCTGGTGTCTGTCTAGGCGTGTCCCGCTGTGCTGCCCATCTGTCCCCTCTGTACCATTTCCCTTTTGTCTCTTTCTTTGATCTGTTGTTTCTCCTTATATCAAAAAAAGATTGCTGGTCATTTTCATTTTCCCTTTCCTGCTTTCTCTGTATCGTACTATTCCCTTTATATGGTGGTCAGGGCAGCTCAGGTCATAACATTCTCTGACTGTGTTGAAGCTTGACACATCACTGGATGGAAGTATCTGCACTCTTTGTTAAACCGACACTTTCCTTTCCTTAACATGTTGGCACATTTTCTGGTGTGTTTATTCCAGCAAGCTCTGCCATATAGGCACATACCTTTTGCATAGAATCTGCATATGTTTTGACTGCCTATATTTACTGATTTTGTCTTCCCAAAGATCTGCCGAATTATCTCGTTTTCTTCCTCTCTTTCCACTCCTTGGTTTCCTCATTATCAGCGCTTCCTCCTTGATGACATGGGGCCAACGTTTCCCTGGAAGAGGACTCCCCTACTATATCTGTACTAGAGGCTATGGCTGTGGTGGCGTCCTTAACCAAATCTGGATGTTCACTATGGCTGGGGGCTGGGTCTGGGTCAGTCCTGGGGCTGGGGGCTGGTATAGCTAATGTTTTTGTCTCCTGTGTTTTCTCCAGTGGATGACTGTTTATTTTGGGTCAATTGTTGTAGACTGGTCATTCTGTGTGTTAGACTTTACCCTTTCCTATCTTCCCATGTTCTATATATACCGGGTAGACTATTCAATGGAACTATTCAATAGTTCCTTTTTTTTCAGTAAATAGTGAGTGTAAGAGTCCCGGGTGAGGGAGAGGGAGATAGGCCTAACAGCGGTTGCCACACAGCAGGAAGTGGAGAATATATCGTAGTGGACTATAACGTAGTGGGGAACATATCTACTGGAGGTACCTAAGTAAGGGAGAACAAGGCAAGCAGTGAGGAATACGGTGATTGCATACAGTGAGTCCAACAAAAAAGAAACGAAGAGGTGAAGTACCAAGAAGGGTGCCACCGACAGAAGAATCCCGATAAACAGCAACCAGATCCAGATCCAGCAGACATCGGATGTAATGTACAAAATCCTAGTTGTGGTTTGCACGTTTCTGGCCTGGATTTGCTGAAGTTGGGAAAATCCCTGCTCGGGTGGGGAAGACAAGTTGGGGTAGTGGTGGGCAAGGGCTACCAACCAAATGTACACATGTGTATGCACGCACACACACACATACACTTGAATTAGTCGGATATAGATGTAGTATACCATACAGTTGTTCGGTATTAGCAATAATATTATTATCAGTATATAAGTAGTAACTTTTAGTAGCAGTGTTTAGTAGTATTCTAGAATTAGAATAGGTAGAAACTGTGGACGAGGTGGCAAGAGCGCGCATTCACGAAAGGCATGTATACAAACTCACACACGATCAGGTATCAGGAGTACAGTGATAGGCTATCACACAGCAGCATACGTGTAGGGAGCCTAGGATAACCCAGAAGGCCGTCAGAGTGAAATATTCTAATTAAATCAATGTAGTGAGGACAGGCACACACAGACACACACACACAGCCCCCGGTGGCCTAGTGGGTAAAGCTCTTGCTTCACGCACGGAGGGCCAGGTTCAATTCCGTGGGGCAGAAACATTTCAGTGTTTTATTACACACACATACATACAACAGGCCTAGTGTCAAATCGACATGTGCCTAGGACAAATGGTAACTAACACACACACAGGAACGTAGCACTAAACTACAGACCAGTGTCACTGACATGTATAGTATGCAAGGTCATGGAGAAGATAGTCAGGAGAAAGAGTGGTTGAGCACCTAGAAAGGAATGGACTTATCAACGATGGCCAACACGGTTTCAGGGACGGGAAATCCTGTGTCACAAACCTACTGGAGTTCTACGACAGGGTGACAGCAATAAGGCAAGAGAGAGGGGTGGGTAGATTGCATATTCTTGGATTGTAAGAAGGTTTGACACAGTTCCACAAGAGATTAGTGCAGAAGCTGGAGAACCAGGCAGGGATAACAGGAAGGACTACAATGGATCAGGGAATACCTGTCAGGAAGACAGCAGCGAGTCATGGTACGAGGCGAGGTGTCAGAGTGGGCGCCGGTGACGAGCGGGGTTCCACAGGGGTCAGTCCTGGGACCAGTGCTGTTTCTGGTATTTGTGAACGACATGACGGAAGGAATAGACTCCGAAGTGTCCTTGTTTGCAGATGATGGAAGTTGATGAGAAGAATTCAATCGGACGAGGACCAGGCAGAACTACAAGGGATCTGGACAGGCTGCAAGCCTGGTCCAGCAACTGGCTCCTGGAGTTCAACCCCACCAAGTGCAAAGTTATGAAGATTGGGAAAGGGCAAAGAAGACCGCAGACGGAGTACAGTCTAGGGAGCCAGAGACTGCAAACCTCAATCAAGGAAAAAGATCTTGGGGTGAGTATAACACCAGGAACATCTCCTGAGGCGCACATCAACCAAAACCTAAGAACAGCATTCCGACATCTTAATAAAGAATTGTTCAGGACCCTGTACACTGTGTACGTTAGGCCCATACTGGAGTATGCAGCACCAGTTTGGAACCCACCCTAGCCAAGCATGTGAAGAAGCTCGAGAAAGTGCAAAGGTTTGCAACAAGACTAGTCCCGGAGCTAAGGGGTATGTCCTACGAGGGGAGGTTAAGGGAAATCGACCTGACGACACTGGAGGACAGAAGAGATAGGGGGGACATGATAACAACATATAAGATACTGAGAGGAATTGACAAGGTGGACAGAGACAGAATGTTCCAGAGATGGGACACAGCAACAAGGGGACACAGTTGGAAGTTGAAGACTCAGATGAATCACAGAGATGTTAGGAAGTATTTCTTCAGTCACAGAGTTGTCGGGAAGTGGAATAGTTTAGGAAGCGATGTAGTGGAGGCAGGTTCTATACATAGCTTTAAGCAGAGGTATGATAAAGCTCATGGCGCAGGGAGAGTGACCCAGTAGCGGCCAGTGAAGAGGCGGGGCCAGGAGCTATGAATCGACCCCTGCAACCACAACTAGGTGAGTACAACTAGGTGAGTACACACACACACTCACATGACAGTTAGGCCTACAGGATACGTCCTACAGGAACCTGACCACTACCACCCTTCCCTGGCCTACAGGAACCTGACCACTACCCCCCTTCCCCACTCCCCTCTCTCTTGCTATCTCTCTCCCTCTCTCTATCTCCCTCACTCTATCTCCATCTTCTCTCTCTCCCTCTTTCTACCTCCATCTCTCTATCTCCCTCTTTCTATCTTCTACCACCTCTATCCCCTCCTCCCCCTCGCTCTCTCTCTTACAATCTCACTCTCACACACACACACTCACATTCAATCACACTATCTCACACATTCTCTTCCTGTCTCCACTTTCCCATCCTTCACCTTCCTTCTAATCCCACAAACCATCTTCACCTCCTTCCCTCTCCCAGCACTTCCCTTCCCCTCCCTGTACCCCCTTACCCTTGCCTCTCCTGCACTTCCCTTCCCCTCCTTACTTGTACCCCTAACCCTCCTACACACATGCACATACACACACACAAACACATAGCAGCATACCTAGAGAACCCAGGACTTGGAGGGACTTATATTATTGCTAAACTAAGGTAGGCTTGTGCACTACACTGAACACCAGGCACGCACACAACACACGCACATATGCGCACACACGCACACAGACACACACCCACACACACACACACACACACACACACACACACACACAGATACTCACACCCTCCCCCTCCCCCATCTCTCCCTCTCTTCTCATCTCTCTTTCTCTACCCTTCCCTCCCCCTTCTTCTTCTAGTACCCAAACCCCTCTCTCTCTCTCTCTCTCTCTCTTCCCTCTCTCTCTTTCCCCATCTCTATCTGTTTCCCTTCTCTCTCTAGTCCCTTAATCCCCCCTCTCTCTCTTTCTCTACCTCTCCCCTTCCTTTTTCACCCCCCCAAAAAAAAATGGTGGTAGGGACTCACAGGACCCAGGGACCAGAGGAGAATAGCTCGGGTAAGGAAGAATGAATGGAAGAGCAGTGCAAAAGGACGGAACAAGAATGGGAGAGAAAACTAGGAAGCTTTTTGCAAAAATGGAGAGAGAGCTTTCTTGAAACTGGAGAAGAGGTTGGAGGGGAGAAGAAGAATTGGGAGTCACAAGCTGAAGATGCAGTAGCCAGGATAAGGGGCCTAGAAGATGAGGTAAACAGGCTGAAGCAGGTTACAGGGGTATGGACCAGTAAAGACACAGCATCAAGGGGGCCCATCGGGAAGGAAGGAGATATAACTTACGCTACGGCCGTATCTGCCTACCAAGCAGGGCCAAGAAACGGAGGGGGTGAGCAGCTGAGAGCAGGTGGAGAGGGGAATAGGGCAAATGCAGAGGAACGATCATGCCACCAAGAGCGACAAGAAAAAAAAGGGGAGAAGCAGGAACCTGAGCTGCAGAGGGAAAGGCAATGGGAGGAGGAGGGGGAAAAGGCAGTGTTTGTTCATGGGCTGAAGGAGAGAGAGAGGAAAGGACACACACTGAAAGACGGCAGGCAGAAAGAAAGGAGATTGAGAGCATACTCAAAGAAATAGGCAAAGAAGACATGTCCGAGATTGTAAATTTTCAGAGAATAGGGGGTACTCAAGGGAAGAAAAACGACCGCTCAAGCTGATTCTCAGGACAGAAACAGAGAGGGACAGAATCCTCCAAGAGAAACCACGATTGAAGGAAACGGAAGAATACAGGAGGGTGTTCCTAGACCGGGATAGAACAAAAACAGAACGACAGCAGCTGAGGGAGAGGGCACAAAGGCAAAAGGAGCAAGGAGGAGAGACAAGGACAGAATCAGTAGAGGACAACCAGAGCAGGGTGGAGCATCAAGAACAAGCACACACAGAACCATCCCCAACACCCAACAACCAAGAACACCAGCCCAACACTAACAACAACCCACACTCACAGCCCACACCCTACACTCCACTATAGAATCCCACAGTATACCGCCAGGTCCCCCACCCTCACAGAACCCCCAAAACATAGTAGTAGAGAGGAAACTGAAGGTATGGTACACCAATGCTGATGGAATAACAAATAAATGGGAGGAGTGGCACGAAAGCGTCAAAGAGGCATCACCTGACATAATAGCTCTCACAGAAACCAAGCTCACAGGTATGATAACAGATGCCATCATTCCAATGGGATACCAGATCCTGAGGAAAGACAGAGGGAACAGAGGGGTGGAGGAGTGGCACTGCTGATCAAAAACCGATGGGATTTTGATGAACTGGAGAGAGGAGACAGAGGAGAAGCAGGGGATTACATAGTAGGAATGCTACAGTCTGGAGGTCCCAAGGTGGTAATTGCAGTGATGTATAACCCACCACAAAACAGCAGGAGGCCAAGGCAAGAGTATGTTGAGAGTAACAGAGTGATGATTGACAAACTGGCAGAAGTCGCCAGAAGGGCTCATGCGAGCACGGCGAAGCTGTTGATCATGGGTGACTTCAACCATAAGGAAATCGATTGGGAGAACTTAGAACCACATGGGGGCCAAGAAACGTGGAGGACTAAGATGCTGGAGAGGACGAACCAGCGAGACTGGACCTAGTATTCACCCTGAGTAGTGCAGATATTGAGGACATCACACATGAAAGCCCCCTTGGGGCCAGTGATCATATGGTTCTAAGTTTCGAATACATAGTAGAGTTACAAGTGGAGGGGGAAGCAGGAAGGGCTGTACGAATGAAGCCAAACTACAAGAAAGGTGACTATGTGGGCATGAGGAACTTCCTGCACGGAGTTCAGTGGGACAGAGAGATGGCAGGGAAGTCAGTAGACAAGATGATGGAATATATGACAACAATTTGCAAGGAAGCTGAGGAGAGGTTTATACCCAAGGGTAACAGGAGAAGCGAAATAGAAACAATGAGCCCATGGTTCACCCAAAGGTGCAGGGAAGCCAAAACCAAGTGTGCAAGGGAATGGAAGAGGTACAGAAGGCAAAGAACCCCGGAGAATAAGGAGAGCAGTCGTAGAGCCAGAAATGAATATGAACAGATCAGAAGGGAGGCCCAAAGACAGTAAGAGAATGACATAGAAGCGAAAGCCAAATCTGACCCAAAGCTGCTGTACAGCCACATCAGGAGGAGAACAACAGTCAAGGACCAGGTGATCAGGCTGAGGAAGGTAGGAGGGGAGGTCACAAGAAATGACCGTGAAGTGTGTGAGGAGCTCAACATGAGATTCAAAGAGGTGTTCACAGAGGAGATAGAAGGGCCTCCAGAAAGGAGGAGAGGTAGGGTACACCATCAGGTGCTGGACCCAATACACACAACTGAGGAGGAAGTGAAAAGGCTACTAAGCGAGATAGATACCTCAAAGGCGATGGGGCCGGATAACATCTCTCCATGGGTCCTGAGAGAGGAAGCAGAGGAGCTATGTGTACCACTAACAACAATATTCAACACATCTATCGAAACAGGGCAACTACCCGAGGTATGGAAGACAGCAAATGTAGTTCCAATTTTTAAAAAAAAAGAGACAGGAACGTAGCACTAAACTACAGACCAGTGTCACTGACATGTATTGTATGCAAGGTCATGGAGAAGATAGTCAGGAGAAGAGTGGTTGAGCACCTAGAAAGAAATGAGCTTATCAACGACGGCCAACATGGTTTCAGGGACGGGAAATCCTGTGTCACAAACCTACTGGAGTTCTACGACAGGATGACAGCAATAAGGCAAGAGAGAGAGGGGTGGGTAGATTGCATATTCTTGGATTGTAAGAAGGCGTTTGACACAGTTCCACACAAGAGATTAGTGCAGAAGCTGGAGGACCAGGCAGGGATAACAGGGAAGGCACTACAATGGATCAGGGAATACCTGTCAGGAAGACAGCAGTGAGTCATGGTCCGTGGCGAGGTGTCAGAGTGGGCGCCGGTGACGAGCGGGATTCCACAGGGGTCAGTCCTGGGACCAGTGCTGTTTCTGGTATTTGTGAACGACATGACGGAAGGAATAGACTCCGAAGTGTCCTTGTTTGCAGATGATGTGAAGTTGATGAGAAGAATTCAATCGAATGAGGACCAGGCAGAACTACAAAGGGATCTGGACAGGCTGCAAGCCTGGTCCAGCAATTGGCTCCTGGAGTTCAACCCCACGAAATGCAAAGTCACGAAGATTGGGGAAGGGCAAAGAAGACCGCAGACAGAGTACAGCCTAGGGGGTCAGAGACTGCAAACCTCAATCAAAGAAAAAGATCTTGGGGTGAGTATAACACCAGGAACATCTCCTGAGGTGCACATCAACCAAATAACTGCTGCAGCATATGGGCGCCTAGCAAACCTAAGAACAGCATTCCGACATCTTAATAAAGAATCGTTCAGGACCCTGTATACTGTGTACGTTAGGCCCATACTGGAGTATGCAGCACCAGTTTGGAACCCACACCTAGCCAAGCACGTGAAGAAGCTCGAGAAAGTGCAAAGGTTTGCAACAAGACTAGTCCCGGAGCTAAGGGGTATGTCCTACGAGGAGAGGTTAAGGGAAATCGACCTGACGACACTGGAGGACAGGAGAGACAGGGGGGACATGATAACGACATATAAGATACTGAGAGGAATTGACAAAGTGGACAGAGACAGAATGTTCCAGAGATGGGACACAGCAACAAGGGGACACAGTTGGAAGTTGAAGACTCAGATGAATCACAGGGATGTTAGGAAGTATTTCTTCAGTCACAGAGTTGTCGGGAAGTGGAATAGTTTAGGAAGCGATGTAGTGGAGGCAGGCTCAATACATAGCTTTAAGAAGAGGTATGATAAAGCTCATGGAGCAGGGAGAGTGACCCAGTAGTGGCCAGTGAAGAGGCGGGGCCAGGAGCTATGAATCGACCCCTGCAACCACAACTAGGTGAGTACACACACACACGCACACATACAATAGGCCTAGTGTCTGTTCGACACACACATGCACGCACACATACAATAGGCCTAGTGTCTGTTCGACACACACACATACAATAGGCCTAGTGTCTGTTCGACATTGTAAACAGCCTATTCTGAGTCCCTTTCAAACTCCGCGGCACTACGGTGCTGCTATATATAGGCCTATCAAGGTCAGGCTGGCCTGCCATGTTCCTTCCTCACTCTGGCGGCCTACCTCCCCGAAACAGGTCCAACCCAGCTGGGTTCCGGTCTCCTCGCAAACCCTCTGTACCAGTGTACACTTGCCCTATTCGACAATAAACCCAAGCCTAGTCTACGGCCGTATCGCTTCACCTACGCTACCATTCTACTACCTGTGTTAACACGAGTTAGCCAAGATAAGCCATAACAACATGTTCTTAGGACAAAATGGCGACTAACACACACATTTTTATTCTTTCTCTGATATTCACTCTTTTACCCTCATTTACTACCTCTCATTCTCCTTTATCTTCACCTCCATCCCCTCTTCATATAATTAAACACTTATTTCCATTACCACTTACTCAGATAAATGTAAATAACATACTGGAGTGAGAGATACATGACAATATACACCTGGAAAATACTGGAGGGTCTGGACCCAGAGCTACACACTGACATAACATACTGGAGTGAGAGATACATGATAATATATACCTGGAAAATGCTGGAGGGTCTGGACCCAGAGCTACACACTGACATAACATACTGGAGTGAGAGATATGGGAGGTGTAAAATAAAGCCAGTGTAAAGCAGGGGTGCAGTGGACACAATAAGAAAACACTATATCAACATCCCTGGTTCAAGACTCTTCAACCCGCTCAGTAGATATCACAAATATTGCTGGAACAAGTGTAGAGGTTTTCTGAAGGAACCTGGATCACTAAACAAGTGCCAGATCAACCAGGCTGTGATGGATATGTGGGGCAGCAGGCCGCCAGCAGCAACCACCGGGTTGACCAGACAAGCCTGGCCCATGGCCGCTTACCAGCTTCACCTGAAGACAGCAAGGAGTGTGTTGGTAATTACTTCTATGTATTAAATGTCTTATCTGACTGCGTGTGGCCATACCTTTGATGAGTTCCGAGAGATTTTCTACTCTCGGAGCCCGGCCATGTTCCAGGATTGTCTGGTGGTAGCCTGGTAAGCAGGTTGTTGCTGGTGGTGCCACGCTGCCCCACATATCCATCACAGCCTGGTTGATCTGGCACCTGGTGAAGATACTTTTCCAGTTCAAGACTTGTACACTTGTTCCAGCAGTGTTTCTGATATCTTCTGGTAAGATGTTGAATAATCTTGTACCAGGGATGTTGATACAGGGTTCTCTTACTGTGTCCACCGCACCCCTGCTTTACACTGGCTTTATTTTACACTTCCTCCCATATCTCTCACTCCAGTACGTTATGTCAGTGTGTAGCTCTGGGACCAGGCTCTTGAGTACTTTCCACGTATATATCTTGTATCTCTCTCTCTCCTCCGCTCCAGTGAGTACATTTTCAAGACTTGAAGGCGTTCCCAGTAATTTAAGTTCTTTACTGGCTCAATGTGAGCCGTAAACGATCTCTGTATTTGTTCCAGCTCTGATATTTCTCCTGCCCTGAACGGGGCCGTCAGCACTGAGCAGTATTCTAAGTGAGGGAGCACTAGCGATTTGAATAGTGTCACCATCGGCATTATTTCCCTTGTTTTGAAAGTTCTCAATACCCACCCCGTCATCTTCCTGGCTGTTGTGATCTTTGTCTTGTTATGGTCTTTGAAAGACAGATCAGCAGACATAATTATTCCCAAGTCCTTTACGTGTTCCTTTCGTTCTATGTGGTGACCCTCTTGCGTTTTGTATATAGTGTTCCTTTTGAGTTCTTCATTTTTTCCATACCTAATCAGCTGAAACTTATCACCATTGAACGTCATGTTGTTCTCCACTGCCCATTGGAAGACCCTGCTTATGTCCTCCTGTAATTTTTCAGTGTCCTCTACCGTAGTGACTTTCATGCTTATTTTAGTGTCATCTGCAAATGATGATACAAAAGTGTGCTGGGTGTTTTGATCTATGTCTGCTATGAGGATGAGAAACAGCAGAGGTGCCAGGACAATGCCTTGAGGCACTGAGCTTTTGACCTCGCTGATGATGGATCTTGCCCTGTTCACTACTACTTTTTGTTCTGTGTTAGGAACCCGAAAACCCACCTGCCTACCTTCCCAGTAATGCCTATGGCCCTCATTTTGTGCGCTATCACTCCATGATCGCATTTGTCAAACGCCTTTGCAAAATCTGTGTAAATCACATCTGCGTTTTGGTCGTCTTCCAACGCCTGCGTAATTCTGTCATAATGGTTCAGCAGCTGTGACAGGCATGATCGTCCCGCTCTAAAGCCATGCTGGTTCGGGTTATGTTGGTTGTGCTGGTCCATGAAGTTTGTAATCTGCCGTCTCATCACTCTTTCAAAGATTTTTTATGATGTGAGAAGTGAGGGCTACTGGTCTGTAATTTTTAGCTAGTGCTCTACTAACTCCCTTATCTTACACACATTAGCTGTCACTAACACTTGTACACTCACATTAGTTGTTACTAACACTTGTACACTCACATTAGGTGTTACTAACACTTGTACACTCACATTAGTTGTTACTAACACTTGTACACTCACATTAGTTGTTACTAACACTTGTACACTCACATTAGTTGTTACTAACACTTGTACACTCACATTAGGTGTTACTAACACTTGTACACTCACATTAGGTGTTACTAACACTTGTACACTCACATTAGGTGTTACTAACACTTGTACACTCACATTAGGTGTTACTAACACTTGTACACTCACATTAGGTGTTACTAACACTTGTACACTCACATTAGCTGTTACTAACACTTGTACACTCACATTAGCTGTCACTAACACTTGTACACTCACATTAGCTGTCACTAACACTTGTACACTCACATTAGCTGTTACTAACACTTGTACACTCACATTAGGTGTTACTAACACTTGTACACTCACATTAGGTGTTACTAACACTTGTACACTCACATTAGCTGTTACTAACACTTGTACACTCACATTAGCTGTCACTAACACTTGTACACTCACATTAGCTGTTACTAACACTTGTACACTCACATTAGCTGTCACTAACACTTGTACACTCACATTAGCTGTTACTAACACCTGTACACTCACATTAGCTGTTACTAACACCTGTACACTCACATTAGCTGTTACTAACACTTGTACACTCACATTAGCTGTCACTAACACCTGTGCACTCACATTAGCTGTTACTAACACTTGTACACACATTAGCTGTCACTAACACTTGTACACACACATTAGCTGTCACTAACACTTGTACACACATTAGCTGTTACTAACACCTGTACACTCACATTAGCTGTTACTAACACCTGTACACTCACATTGGCTGTCACTAACACTTGTATACTCACATTAGCTGTCACTAACACTTGTACACACATATTAGCTGTCACTAACACTTGTACACACATTAGCTGTCACTAACACTTGTACACTCACATTAGCTGTCACTAACACCTGTACACTCACATTAGCTGTCACTAACACCTGTACACTCACATTAGCTGTCACTAACACTTGTACACTCACATTAGGTGTCACTAACACTTGTATACTCACATTAGCTGTTACTAACACTTGTACACACATTAGCTGTCACTAACACTTGTACACTCACATTAGCTGTCACTAACACCTGTACACTCACATTAGCTGTCACTAACACCTGTACACTCGCATTAGCTGTCACTAACACTTGTACACTCACATTAGCTGTCACTAACACTTGTACACTCACATTAGGTGTCACTAACACTTGTACACTCACATTAGCTGTTACTAACACTTGTACACTCACATTAGCTGTCACTAACACTTGTACACTCACATTAGCTGTCACTAACACTTGTACACTCACATTAGCTGTTACTAACACTTGTACACTCACATTAGCTGTCACTAACACTTGTACACTCACATTAGCTGTCACTAACACTTGTACACTCACATTAGCTGTTATTAACACTTGTACACTCACATTAGCTGTTATTAACACTTGTACACTCACATTAGCTGTCACTAACACTTGTACACTCACATTAGCTGTTACTAACACCTGTACACTCACATTAGCTGTTACTAACACCTGTACACTCACATATAGCTGTTACTAACACCTGTACACTCACATTAGCTGTCACTAACACCTGTTCACTCACATTAGCTGTCACTAACACCTGTTCACTCACATTAGCTGTCACTAACACCTGTTCACTCACATATAGCTGTTACTAACACCTGTACACTCACATTAGCTGTCACTAACACCTGTTCACTCACATTAGCTGTTATTAACACTTGTACACTCACATTAGCTGTCACTAACACTTGTACACTCACATTAGCTGTTACTAACACCTGTACACTCACATTAGCTGTTACTAACACCTGTACACTCACATATAGCTGTTATTAACACTTGTACACTCACATTAGCTGTCACTAACACCTGTACACTCACATTAGCTGTCACTAACACCTGTTCACTCACATTAGCTCACTCACTGTCCATTGATGGATTAAACACCTGTACGACACCTGTGTCTCATTATTGTGTAGACACCTGCTGAGGGCCTGATTACCTCATCTACTAGTCTTCTGTATTGTACTGATGAAGCTACTGTTCACAGTAGATCTCCTGTCTTTCTTACCTTATTCTCCTCCTCTCTACCCTCCTTACCTTGTACTTCCTTACCCCGACATTACTCCTCTCCTCCTCCCCTCTTCCCTCTTGAAATTCTTCTACAACATTTCTTCCTTTCCTCCATCTCCTCCCTTCCCCCTCCTTCTCTCCTTGGTACCTCCTCGCTCCATTTCCCCATCTGATGCGTCCCCTTCTGTCTCCCTCCTCCCTACTTCCCTCCCTGGTGCCTGGATGCCTGGTGCCAAGCTAAGGGCCACTTGAGTGTATAATAACTATTGATCAGAGTAGCAGTGTTGGGAGTGCCACAGTCATTACTATACTGCCTTCACCAGGCTGACACTCACCATGACTATACTGCCTTCACCAGGCTGACACACCCACCATGACTATACTGCCTTCACCAGGCTGACACACTCACCATGACTATACTGCCTTCACCAGGGTGACACACTCACCATGACTATACTGCCTTCACCATGCTGACACACCCACCATGACTATACTGCCTTCACCAGGCTGACACACCCACCATGACTATACTGCCTTCACCAGGCTGACACACCCACCATGACTATACTGCCTTCACCAGGCTGACATACCCACCATGACTATACTGCCTTCACCAGGCTGACATACCCACCATGACTATACTGCCTTCACCTGGCTGACATACCCACCATGACTATACTGCCTTCACCTGGCTGACACACCCACCATGACTATACTGCCTTCACCAGGCTGACACACCCACCATGACTATACTGCCTTCACCAGGCTGACACACCCACCATGACTATACTGCCTTCACCAGGCTGACACACCCACCATGACTATACTGCCTTCACCAGGCTGACACACCCACCATGACTATACTGCCTTCACCAGGCTGACACACCCACAATGATTATACTGCCTTCACCAGGCTGACACACCACCATGACTATACTGCCTTCACCAGGCTGACACACCCACCATGACTATACTGCCTTCACCAGGCTGACACACCCACCATGACTATACTGCCTTCACCAGGCTGACACACCCACCATGACTATACTGCCTTCACCAGGCTGACACCCACCATGACTATACTGTTCACCAGGCGGGACACACCACCATGACTATACTGCCTTCACCTGGCTGACACACCCACCATGACTATACTGCCTTCACCAGGCTGACACACCCCCCAATGATTATACTGCCTTCACCAGGCTGACACACCCACCATGACTATACTGCCTTCCCCCCAGGCTGACACACCCACCATGACTATACTGCCTTCACCAGGCGGGACACACCCACCATGACTATATGCCTTCACCAGGCTGACACACTCACCATGATATACTGCCTTCCCCAAAGGCTGACACCCACCATGACTATACTGCCTTCACCAGGCTGACACACCCACCATGATTATATGCCTTCACCAGGTGAACACCACCATGCAAACTCCCCACCAGGTGGAAACCCCCCATGTAATCCTTACCGGGCTGACCACCCCCTCTAATTACTGCCTTACCGGTCCCCCAATTTCATCTGCCTTACCGGTCCCTTAATTTATCTGTTTCCACCGGTTTTTAACACCCCTCCCTTTGATCCTGGCCTTACGGGCCTGGCACCTACCGGGCCCAAATTACCGGGCCCCTTACCGGCCCTTTTAATTCACCTTGCCCTTATCCGGGCTCTTAACAGCTGCACCTGACCTTCCTCCTTAACCGGGCTGGACCTATCCTGCACTTAATATCGGGTTCCTTTTACCTGGTCCCAATTTCATCTGTTCACCATCCGGGCCCAATTCACCGGGTTACCCTTACCGGCCTCAACCCACCTGTTCCCTTACCGGCCTCAACCCACCGGGTTACCCTTATCCGGTCCCAACCAGTTTATTTTCCTTACCGGTCACCTAATGACTATACTGCCTTCACCAGGCTGACACACTCACCATGACTATACTGCCTTCACCAGGCTGACACACCCACCATGACTATAGTGCCTTCACCAGGCTGACACACTCACCATGCTAGCTAGCAGGCAGGTAGGAAGCACAGTGTCGAGAGTCCTCTTAATTCAGTCTGTTACCTTGATCCTGGTCCTCTTAATTCAGTCTGTTACCTTGATCCTGGTCCTCTTAATTCAGTCTGTTACCTTGATCCTGGTCCTCTTAATTCAGTCTGTGTTACCTTGATCCTGGTCCTCTTAATTCAGCCTGTGCTCCCTTGATCCTGGTCCTCTTAATTCAGCCTGTGTCACCTTGATCCTGGTCCTCTTAATTCAGCCTGTGCTCCCTTGATCCTGGTCCTTTTAATTCAGCCTGTGTTACCTTGATCCTGGTCATCTTAATTCAGTCTGTGCTACCTTGATCCTGGTCCTCTTAATTCAGTCTGTGTTACCTTGATCCTGGTCATCTTAATTCAGTCTGTGTTACCTTGATCCTGGTCCTCTTAATTCAGTCTGTGTCACCTTGATCCTGGTCCTCTTAATTCAGCCTGTGTTACCTTGATCCTGGTCCTCTTAATTCAGTCTGTGTCACCTTGATCCTGGTCCTCTTAATTCAGCCTGTGTTACCTTGATCCTGGTCCTCTTAATTCAGCTTGTGTTACCTTGATCCTGGTCCTCTTAATTCATCCTGTGTCACCTTGATCCTGGTCCTCTTAATTCAGCCTGTGTCACCTTGATCCTGGTCCTCTTAATTCATCCTGTGTCACCTTGATCCTGGTCCTCTTAATTCAGCCTGTGTCACCTTGATCCTGGTCCTCTTAATTCAGTCTGTGTCACCTTGATCCTGGTCCTCTTAATTCAGTCTGTGCTACCTTGATCCTGGTCCTCTTAATTCAGCCTGTGCTACCTTGATCCTGGTCCTCTTAATTCAGTATGTGTCACCTTGATCCTGGTCCTCTTAATTCAGCCTGTGTTACCTTGATCCTGGTCCTCTTAATTCATCCTGTGTCACCTTGATCCTGGTCCTTTTAATTCAGTCTGTGTTACCTTGATCCTGGTCCTCTTAATTCACCTGTGTTCCCGCCCTGGTCCTTTAATTTCCTGTGTCCCTTGATCCTGGCCTTTAATTCACCTGTACCTTACCCTGGTCCTCTTAATTCCCCCTTGTTATTATCCTGGTCCTCTTAATTCAGCTGTGTTACCTTGACCTGGCCCT
>WNWK01042516.1:0-15948 GCA_009830355.1 Cherax destructor | reverse complement strand
TTTGGGTTTTAAATAATTTTGGAGAGGAAAAGGGCCCAATAATTTTTCAGATGAAAGGACTAAGGGAGAAAGGTATTTTTTTAGCCTAATAATGTCCCCCTTTTTCCCCCTAAGCCCTTTTTAAGTTTTTCCCTTCTAGTAATTTTAAAACCCTTGATGATAAATAAGGAAAATAACATAACACTCCCCCCCTTGTTTTTGAGGGTAAAAGGGCACTGAGTCCAGAGCTGCCCTCTGCCACCATCTCCTCCAAGAAAAAATTTAAAAAATTTTTTTATTTACCCCCAGTGGATCGGTTTCCAAATTTTTGTTCCAGAATGCTGTTCAAGTACCATTCCCAAAACGAATTTTTTCCCCATTGAATAATGAAAAAATTAGATTGGTCCTTTTAGCCCCCCAAAAAATACACTTTAAAAAGAAACACAAAAATACATTACAAATTGTTCGGGGTTTGGAGCTGTGTAAACGGGGGGCCCACTGTGGTGAAAAATATTTCTTATTTATAAATTAAAGTGTAAAATTTCTTTTTTTATAAATTAAAGTGTAAATATTTTTTAAAAATTTTCTAATTGTGTCAGTGGAATATTGGGGGGGCTTTGCTGCCTCCACCTACACCACCCCCCATTTACCATTTATATGTACGGTTTTATGGACAGTGGCCCTTAAAAACCCAACAAAAAAACAATATCCCCAGTCCTCACATTCGTAATGACATTTATTCATTCTAGGTATATATCACGTTTCTATGTTATTAATATTGTTTATTATGTCATATTAGATGAAAATTGTGATAGATAAATAAGAAAGTAGAGTTTATTATGTCAAATTAAACCTTTTGTCCTGCCTCCAAAAAAACTCCCCTCCCTCTCTCCTCCTCTCCTTTCTTCCATCCCAACAAAGCCCCAAATAAAGGTAAGTGTGATGTTAAATGTTCAATTTTATACATGTTATTAGTGCTTTATATTTAATTTTTCATTCTTTTCTGTATGAAAATTCATTTTTAAATTTTAAAAAAATTTTTTTGTTAATACTTGGTTCAAAACAAATTGGAATTTACATTTTTTTAAAAATGGTTTCGGTTTTCGATGTTTTCCCATTTTTAGTTACCCCTCTGGAATGGATTAAAAAAACCGAGGGTCCACTGTATAATGGTAGTGGGTTTATTTTTTCAAATTTTTGATATTGTTTTAATTTTCACCTTTCCCCTTTTTACAGTGGCCCCTCAACAACGAACTTAATCCGCCCCAGTAGCTAGTTTTTAAACGAAAAGTTCGTAAAAAATTTTTCCCCATAAAAAATAATGAAAATAAAATTTCCGCCCCAGAAATCCAAAAATATTCAAAAAAAATACTTTTTAATACTAAATAATAAAAACAGATTAATAAAAAATTTTCCCTTTTTAAAAAGAGTTGCAGGATCGGGAAGATAGGGATGACAGGGAGTGTGTTAGTGTTTGGGGGGAATTCCCCCATAAAACTTAGGTAACAAGTCCTTATCTGGGGTTTTTTTTCCCCTTTTTTTTTTTAATGCCACTGGGACCACCCGGGAGTCACTGGATCCCTGAATCGTGAAATAACTGTCCACGTCCCCCTGCCGGCGCCTTTTTAAATTTTTCCTGAAGTCAACATGGCTCTGCCCACTGAAGTGGGTTGAACAAAAGGCTCATTTAAAGCTTGCTCAGGGTGGTGTTTTTCAACAAAACATTGCACATCGTTCCACTTGGAACAAATTTCCTTAAGCGCTGAAGAAGGCACCTCCTCCTCTCTCTCTCCCTCCTCCTGTGAAGCAATAACCACAGCTCTGGTCTGATGCTGTTCCAGTTCCAGTTCTTGCAGCTCTTCAGTTGTTAGCTCTACCCAGTGCTCCTCCACCAACTCTTCCACATCCTCACCACTCACCTCCAACCCCAGTCTGTTCCCCAATGCCACAATATCTTCCACAACATCTTCCACAACAGGCACAGGGTCGTCAGGGTCAGGGTCAGCCTCAAATCCTTCAAAATCCCTCTTTTCAACACAATCCGGCCACAGTGGTCTCCAAGCAGAGCTCAAAGTCCTGGAAGTCACTCCCTCCCAAGCCTTACCTATAAGGCCTATGCAATGCACGATATTGAAGTGATCTTTCCAGAACTCTCTTAGGGTCAAATCAGTGTCTGAGGTCATTTGAAAGCACTTTTCAAACACTGCTTTGGTGTACAGTTTCTTGAAGTTTGCAATGACCTGCTGGTCCATGGGCTGGATGAGAGGAGTGGTGTTAGGAGGCAAGAACTTCACTCTGATGAAATTGAAGTTCTCAGACAACAACTCTTCCAAGTTGTGAGGATGAGCAGGAGCATTGTCCAGTACCAGGAGGCACTTGAGTGGCAATTTCTTTTCCAGGAGGTATTTCTTCACACTATGGCCAAACACTCCAGTCAACCATTACATGAAAAAGTCCTTAGTGACCTATGCATTAGTATTAGCCTTCCAATGCACACACAAATAATTCCTGTTAACACTGTGTTTCTTGAAGGCTCTGGGATTTTCAGCATGATACACCAGTAAAGGCTTCACTTTAAAATCACCACTGGCATTGGCACACATCATAAGAGTTAGCCTGTCTTTCATAGGCTTGTGTCCTGGCAGTGCCTTTTCCTCCTGAGTAATGAAGGTCCTGTTTGGCATTTTCTTCAAAAACAGGCCTGTTTCATCACAATTAAACACTTGTTGGGGGAGGAATTCTTCAGCCTCTATGAACCCCTTAAATTCACTCACAAACTTTTCAGCTGCACGTTTGTCTGAGCTGGCTGCCTCACCATGTCCCACAACACTGTGTATGCCACTACGTTTCTTAAACCTCTCAAACCAGCCTCTGCTGGCTTTAAAATCACTCTCTCACCACTGGTTCCATGCATTGTCTTGACAAGATCTGCATGCAACTTCCTTGCCTTTTCACAAATTATCACCGTGGAAATACTATCACCTGCTAATTGTTTTTGTTTATCCACACCATCAACAACTTCTCAACCTCATCCACTGTTTTCGATCTCTTTTCGTTAACATATCAACCCCTTTTGCAACATTAGCTTCCTTGATCTCATTTCTCTTTGCCAGGATAGTGCCGATAGTAGATTTGTTTTTGTTGTACATCCTGGCAAGCTCACTCACACGTACGCCACTTTCATATTTTTCTACAATCTCTTTCTTCAGTTCGATGGTGTTCCTCACTCTCTTTACCACAGGGGTGCCACTAGGAAGCTTCTTTGAACCCATGGTGACTTATTTCACAGTGACAATCACTTAACCAACAATAAACACAACAAAAGTATTGTGGGTAATGTTCTCTCAAGTGTAAACAACACTCGACTGGTATCCTGTCAGCCTCCGCGCAAGCGCGGGCAGGCGGACAGGTCTTTACGGTTCGCTTCACGAGTAAATGTTCGCTATGTGAGAAAAATACTTTGCGAAAAAAGCGTTCGTTACGCGATTTGTTCGCTATATAGAGCGTTCGTTAGGCGGGGTTCCACTTTATAACATTTCTGGTATATTTTTAATACAGTGGACCCCGAGTTTCGTAAAAACTTCACTCCTGAAGTCTGCTCAAGCGCCATTACCGAACGAATTTACTCCCTTAAGGAAAAATGTCACGTAGGTTAGTCTATTTCAGACTCCCAAAAATACACTTCCACAAGCACTTACAATATTATACTTACATAACTGTACGATTTCTGGGGTTTACGAAACTCGGGGGTCCACTGTATTTATATAGTAGTTTACTGTATACTGTAAACAGAATAGAGGAAATCAGCTCTAATACACATTATTTAGGTATGCATACTCGTCAGAGAAGCCATCGTAAGTCTGAGTCGTCGGTAAACGAGTACGTCACTAAGTGAGGAGAGGCTGTAGGTACAGCAAACTCTCTTATTAATCTTTACAAAATTAATTTTTTGTGAATATTTTTGGATGTCTGGAACGGATTAATTGTATTTACATTATTTCTTATGGGAAATAAGGTTTCGAGTTACGAATTTTTCGTGTTGAGGTCTAGCTCCTGGAACGGATTAAGACTGTTAGTCGAGGGACCACTGTACATGGTATACAGCCCTAGCTGACATCAGTGACATACAGTGGTCCCTCGGTTTTCGTGCATCTCCAAACTCGAACATTTATGTAAGTGTATTTTCGTAAGTGCTGTTGCAAGTGTATTTTTGGGGGTCTGAAATAGACTAACCTACATGACATTATTTCTTAAGGAAGTAAATTCGTTCGGTAATGGCACTTGAGCAGCATTCTGGAACAAATTTTTGGCGAAAACCGAGGGACCACTGTACTACTATATAGAAAGCCACTTGTTATGCAGAGCATTTCGGGCAAATTATGTCAGTTTTGTTCCAGGGTGCGATCCACACCAGTAGACTTACTCCCAGGTACCCATTTTACTGATGGGTGAACATAGACAACCGGTGTAAAGAAACATGCCCAATGTTTCTGCCCTCGCTTGGAATCAAACGCAGACCCTCGCTGTGTGAAGCAAGAGTTTTAACCACCAGACCACAGGGCACCGTATTTTATAGAGCTGATGCTAAGGCATCATTGTTTGCTCCAGATTCTGCTTCAGAGCAATGTCTGGAAAAATGTCATGGTCCTCTTCAGTAAAAGTCTGCAAATTTACCAATAACACTGAATTGTTAATGTAACTGTTTTAGTTACATAACTGTTCTTCTTGGCACCTCCATCATCACCAGTATTCCTCCTAGGTTCTAGGGTTAATATTCAAAAAGAGATAAGGTGATGAAAAGATATAAAACAAAATTGTTTGGTAAATGGAGTGAGGCATGTGACTCTCCTAGAAAGCAATTGTAAGTGGTGAGGAAGGTGAAGAGTAGGTGCACTGTCTTTCCAACACTTGACAATTAGAAAAAATTTCATGGTGTTTAGTATCCAGATAACACACATAACTTAAGGCTTAGATGCTATTCAATTCAGGATACTCTTTTTTCACTTGCATTTCCACAAAAATGCACTATGCAGTGTCATTTAACCCTTTGGGGGTCCAAGGACCCTCTCCGAAACTCGTTCTCAGGGTGCAAGAATTTTTAAAAAAATTATTTTTTTCTTATAAAATGATAGAGAATCTTTTTCCGATCATAATGCCACAAAAATTATGAAAGTTGATCAAAAACTAACGGAATTATGCGAAGTTAGCGGTATCGATGACATTTACGCATCGGCGATTTCGCCCAATTTGAGCCCTATTTTCAGCAAATTCCAATGTTTCAGTCTACTAAAATTATAGCTATTTTGCTAGAACTCCATTTCTTCTATCGATTGAGTGCAAGAAACCGCCTATTTACCAATTTCAACTACCCAACATAGTGGTCAGAAAATGGCAATTTGGCCAATTTCACACAAATTTCAAACGATGCCAATTTCAAAATAGGGTTCATAATAAACAAGGCAGACATTTCTGGTACTAAAATAACATCTTCTCTGTTCATTAACCCTTAAACTGTCCACACGTAGATATACGTTCAGGTGCGTACTGCTCCGAACGTAGATCTACGTTTTATTTTTCATTCCTTCAAATTTAGTGCAATAGGCCTGAGTCGCCTAGACATGAGAGAATGGGTCTGCGCCCTCAGTGTGCGCAGTATTAAAAAAATCTGGGACCACTTACTACCTTGTGGGAGCACCAGTTCAATTTAGTGCCAGCTAGAGCAAATAGTGTGCCAAACACCAGGGAATCAATGATGTCATGTCGCATTAACACTCCCCTTATAAGAGGAAAGTAAAAATAGGTTAGATAAATACATGAGTGGCTGTGGGTGGGTGTGAGTTGGACCTGACTAGCTTGTGCTACTAAGTCTGATGCCATGCTCCTTCCTTCAGAGGATGTGACCTGACTAGGTGGGTCATTGGTCTAAGCTGGGGGGTGACATGGACCTGCCTTGCATGGGCCAGTAGGCCTGCTGCAGTGTTCCTTCTTTCTTATGATCTTATGTATTCGGCAGGCTGGCTGGCTTTGGCTGTCTCTGGCTGTCTCTCTATCTGTCTATATCTCTGTCTATATCTTTGTCTGTCTATATCTTTGTCTGTCTATATCTTTGTCTGTCTATATCTTTGTCTGTCTATATCTTTGTCTGTCTATATCTTTGTCTGTCTATGTCTTTGTCTGTCTATATCTTTGTCTGTCTATATCTTTGTCTGTCTATATCTTTGTCTGTCTATATATTTATCTATCTATCTATATGTCCTATATCTCTGTGTGTCTCTCTCACATGTACACATAAGTACAGTTATTATACATAGTGAAAATTACCTAGGATAACCCAAAAATTCCAGGCAAAGTGCTATATAATGCTTGTAGATATAAGACATAATAAGCATGACTGGCAAGTAATCGATCGTCATTTCTGCATCGTGTATAATACCTGTTGGCTTACGAGCCGCACTCTGAGACTGAGACTAGCAGACGGAAAGACACACACACACACACACACACAGGCAGACAGAAAGACAGATAAGCAGAGTTAGACAGACATAAGCAGAGTTAGACAGACATAAGCAGAGATAGACAAACAGACACAGACAGACAGACAGACAGACAGACAGACAGGCAGATAGACAGACAGACAGATAGACAGACAGACAGATAGACAGACAGACAGATAGATAGACAGACAGACAGATAGACACAGACAGACAGACACAGACAGACAGATAGACAGACAGACAGACAGATAGACAAATAGACAGACAGACAGATAGACAGACAGACAGACATATAGACATTGAAAAAGGGAGGGTTCCCTCCAGCACTGCTGACATTTATCAAATGTCACTGGGCTGTCAAGAGTTATCTGACACTTGTCATAACACCATTCTTCAAGGAGTTTCATATAAACTCCAGGATGTCTAAAACATTGCTGGGACCTATAAATACTTCATATATATTTATAGACAATAGTAAATGACCAAGGCAGGTGAAATTGTTCACCTGTTGGTGTCATTGTGACTATTTGAGTACTATTTCAGTATCTAATATTAGTGATAGAACAAAGATTTGCTATAAAATCACAAGAACTACTATAAATTGTAATTATCAGAACATAAAAATTGTATAAATTAAAATAAAAACTAGAAAAACAAGTACTTCTGCAAGCGGCAGGACTTGATGTTGCCGTCAGGTGAGCATCCAGCACCAAATTGTCGGGCTTATATCTCGGTAAGTACTGGCCCTAAAATTTTTTTTTTAGCCTATCCTGTTTATAAAAATGCGCTCTTCATTTAAAAAAAAAAAAAAAAATTTTTTTTTAAATATTCGGAGCAGTACGAGTGAACGTAGATCTACGTGTGGACAGTTTAAGGCCATTAAGGCTACAAATATTTTAAGGTAAGTAATGAGTGTACTGAACATGCATTTTATAGCTCTAGGGCACTTTAAATACCTAGTATATAATATAATGTTCATTCAAGGAGAAACAAAGCCAGATTGACTCACAACAGCTGTGCGGGCAGGTCTGGCATGCGGTACGAAACATGGGGCACAGTGCGAACCTTAGGACAAAATTTAGCTGAAAAAATAGTTCTAAACTCGAAAAGTACGATACTCAGGGTGTATGAAGCTCGGGGTTCCAATGTATATTAATAACAATATTTGTGCAGTTACTGTGCTGCATATAACAAGTGGTTATATATACAGTGGACCCCCGAGTTTCGGTCATAATTCATTCCAGAAGGCTGCTCAAGTGCCATTACCGAACGAATTTACTCCCTTAAGGAATAATGTCAAGTCTACCTGGAGTCTACCTGGAGAGAATTCCAGGGGTCAACGCCCCCGCGGCCCGGTCTGTGACCAGGCCTCCTGTTGGACCAGAGCCTGATCAACCAGGCTGTTACTGCTGGCCGCACGCAGTCCAACGTACGAACCACAGCCCGGCTGATCAGGTACCGACTTGAGGTACCTGTCCAGTGCCTGCTTGAAGACAGCCAGGGGCTTGTTGGTAATCCCCCTGATGTATGCTGGGAGGCAGTTGAACAATCTTGGGCCCCTGACACTTATTGTGTTGTCCCTCAACGTGCTAGTGGCACCCCTGCTCTTCATTGGGGGGATGTTACATCGCCTGCCGAGTCTTTTGCTTTCGTAGGGAGTGATTTTTGTGTGCAAGTTTGGTACTAAGCCCTCGAGAATTTTCCATGTGTATATAATAATGTATCTCTCCCGCCTGCGTTCTAGAGAGTACAGGTTTAGGAACTTCAAGCGTTCCCAGTAGTTGAGGTGGTTTATCGCACTTATGCGTGTGGTGAAGGTTCTCTGCACATTTTCAAGGTCAGCAATTTCACCCGCCTTGAAAGGTGCAGTTAGTGTGCAGCAATATTCCAGCCTAGATAGAACAAGCGATCTGTAAAGTGTCAACATGGGCTTGGCATCCATGGTTTTGAAGGTTCTCAATATCCATCCTGTCATTTTTCGAGCAGATGCAATTGCTACATTGTTATGGTCCTTGAAGGTGAGATCCTCTGACATGATCACTCCCAGGTCTTTGACATTAATTTTTCGCTCTATTGTGTGGTTGGAATTAGTTTTGTGCTATTTCAGACACCCAAAAATACACTTACAAAAGCACTTACAATATTATACTTACATAATTGTACGATTTCCGGGTTGACCGAAACTCAGGGGTCCACTGTACATTATGCCTTATACAGTGGTACCTCGAGTTTCGAACAGCTCCCAACTCGAACAATTATGTAAGTGTATTATTTTAAGTGCTTTTGTAAGTGTATTTTTAGGGGGTCTGAAATGGACTAATCTAATTTACATTATTCCTTATGGGAACAAATTCTTTCGGTAACGGCACTTGAACAGCCTTCTGGAACGAATTGGGCCGAAATTCGAGGTACCACTGTATTGGTCTCACAGGCCATAAAAGTTACATGAAAATATAAAATATTAAAAACTAAAAGAAAAAAGTAAGTAAAATAAAAGTAAATAAAATACAGTAGAACCCCGAGTAACGGTCTATCCGAATAACGTTTTTTTCGTGTAAAGGTTGCTTTTTACGGTCAATATTTTTATCGTGTAGCTACATCCACCACGGCTTATGGTCAGTGACCCTTATACCCAACAACAACAAACACACTACCACCAGTCCTTCCAGTCGTTACATTTGTAATGACATGTTTTATTCATTCTAGAGTTTATATCATGTTATTAATATTGTTTATTATGTAATATTAGATGAATTGTGCTGTAGAGTTGATATTATTGTCATATTGAAGGATTATCTTGTCCTGCCTCCAAACAAACTCTCTCATACACCAACAAGAGTCTTCAATAAAGGTAAAACTTATTTAACTGTTCATTTGTCCATTATAATTAGTGCTTTATATTTATTTTTCATTGTTTTCTGTATGTAAAACTACAGTATTTATTCTTTAAAAAAATGAATTTTTTGTGAACATTTTTGGGTGGAAACAGATTAATTGTATTTACATTATTTCTTATGGGAAATAAGGTTTCGAGTTACGAATTTTTCGTGTTGAGGTCTAGCTCCTGGAACGGATTAAGACCGTTAGTCGAGGGACCACTGTATTACCAAGTGAGCGGCAGTCACCAATGTTGCCATAAGCGGTTCACCTTCTGTCAACTTCATGCCTCTATATCTCAGTAAGTACTGATCACAATTTTTTTTCTTTTAAAACAATCAGAAAAATATTCTTAAGATTTTGGTAAAAAAATTTTTTTCCGAATATTTTTCGACACTGAGAGCAGGTTTGTGATCAGAGGTCTCAACAGTGAAAGGGTTAAAGGGTTAAGGTAAATACTGTATGTATGTACTGTGATTTATTTTACTTTTTTATGTTTTATTTTTTAATGCCTAGCTGTATTGAGCACTAATAAATGATAGTGTAAACATGTTATCAGGCATTCCAGATTCGTTCGATAATGAAAAAAACGCTCTTTTCCACCTGCAGGCGAGTTTCACTTACCTTACGCGGTCAGGAACCTAAGAGCATTGCAAATTGGGCTCCTCTTTAAATGAATGGGTCATTTCTTGTGATCAGTCAACAAAATGGAAGATATACTAGAGAAATAGCTAAGAATTTGGTCGAATGGAGCAATGGAACTGACTTAAAATAGGACTCAAAGTGGGCAAAATTGTTGATGCATAAATGACACTGAGACTGCTAAATATATGCCTGCATAATTCTATTTAGTTTTCCATCAAATTTCATACTTTTGGTATCATTACCGTCAGAAAAAGACTGTACCATTTCAGAAGAATTTTTTTTTTTTAAAAGGTGGACACTGAGAGCAATATTAATTTAACCCTTTGGGGGTCGACAGGCCTTCTCAGGAAAGTGTTCCTGGGGTCGAATTTTTTTTGGAAAAAAAAAAAATTTAATTTTTCTTATGAAATGATAGAGAATCTTTTTCCGATCATAACGCCACCAAAATTGTGAAATTTGATCGAAAACTAACGAAATTATGCTTTCGCGAAGTTAGCGGTAGCCATGACACTTACACATCGGCGATTTTGCCCACTTTGAGCCCTATTTTCGACAAATTCCAATGTATCAGTCTCCAAAAATTATAGCTATTTCGCTAGAACTCCATTTCTTCTATTGATTGAGTACAAGAAACCGCCTATTTACCAATTTCATCTACCCAAAATAGTGGTCAGAAAATGGCAATTTTCCAATTTCACACAAATTTCAAACTGTGCCAATTTCAAAATAGGGTCCAGAGTAAACAAGGCAGACATTCCTGGCACTAAAATATCATGTTCTCTATTCATTAGTCACGTCTCCAGGCCCCTGTTCCATTACTTTTGCTTTTCATTTTGAATTTTATTCTCACAAAAATAGAAGATTTACTGTTATGTATACAACTGCATCATTGTAAAAATGGTATAAATAATATCAGAGCACTTGTGCATGAATATAAGACTCGCCAGTTGATGTGTATTGGAGGCATGGTGTGATTTGTTTACTCTTGAACATCGTCAAAAATCCAACATTTCTGCTACTTTGAGCTCAATTTCAAGGTACTTGTCATTGTCATACCAATGAAAATCATCTCTATTTCTGTAATATATATTCCATTCTATCAAATGAGACCAAGAAAACGAGAATACATCAATAAATACCATACGAAAATCGACTGCAAATTCGCTGTTTTAATCGAAAAAAACGGTCAGAGTTTTTTTTCTCTCATTATGCAGTGTGTACTGCAGGATTTTTTTTATACTGCGCACACTGACCACACAGACCCATTCTTTCATATGTATGCCTACCAGACGTTTTCTGCTTAAATTGAGGCCGCTAGAATTTGGGCGTACTAGTACGGCACCAACCCCTGCTCGTAAAACGTACTAGTACGGCACCGACCCCCAAAGGGTTAAGAGGTCTAGACAGTGAAAGAGTTAAGACTGTATCAGTTATATAGATGGAGAACTGCTGAACTCTGTCATTTACAATACCGGTGTATAAGTGTAAGCTACATAAAACATTTTCCACCCCCTCATTACAAACCATTACAACATACCAATTTTTGAGCAAATTCTGTTGGCCTGAAGACAGTTAAGTTGGACTGAGTTGACTCGATGCTCATTTTGGCCAGTGTTCCACACGTCTTCAGAAACTGTGCATCCATTGCTGCTTCTCTGGGACGCTTCACTGCAATACAAAATGATCAACAACGTAAAAAAAAAGCTGTGTATAGTGTATATCTTGGTCTTGGGTAATGATGAGACCTGAATGTGAGCATATACAGAGCTATTTAATGAAAGAGATACTCTCCCCCAAAAAAAACTTACCAAGGAAATTTTTTTTTTAACCCGTAAACGGTCCAAACGTATACTATATATGTTTACTACCCCAGTGTCCCGAATATTTTGAAAAAAAAAAATAGTTTTTTTTATAGAAATAAAGAGCACATTTTTCTAAGTGTTATAGCATAAAAAAATTTTTTTAGGCTCAGTACTTACTGATATATGAGGCCGAGAAGTTGGCACTGAATGCTCACGTTATGGCAACATCGAGTCCTGCCGCTTGCAGAAGTGTTGCCGATAAAGTAAACCCTCCATTTTAGTGTATCTCTGTTTTCGTGTCTTTAAGTTTTCGTGCAGTTTTTTCGGGAAAAATTTACCTCTGTTTTCATGTGATTTCCTCCGTTTTCGTGCTTGGTCCAGAACCTGTCCACCAGTGCCGCGCACATACAAAGGCCATAGGCCGCCACCCATGCACCTCCCACGCACATTGTCACGCAGTCTAGCATTGTTTACGCTTGAGTGAACATCACCCCAGGAGTTTATACAAAACATTTATTAACAATTCATTGTTTTTGGCCCTTGATTATTGTGTGTGACTACTAAATAAACTACCATGGGCCCAAAGAAAGCTCCTAGTGCCACTTCTTTGGTAAAGAAAGTGAGGAACACCATAGAACTGAAGAAAGAAATAATAGAAAAATATGATAGTGGTGTATGTACTGCCGAGCTCGCCAGGATATACAGTGGACCCCCGAGTTTCGTAAGGCTCATATTTCGTAAAAATCGTGTTTCGTAAGCTTTTTTTTATTTCTTGTATCGTAAACTGGCTTGTGTTTTGTAACGTATTAGACCTGTCCGCCTGCTCTGCGCCTGTGCAGGACGCCCGCCAGTGAAGCGTTGTTTACCATTGAGAGAACATTACCCAGTGTGCTCTTTCAAGCATTCACAATACATTTGGTGTCTTTTTTGGTGGTTTAGTGATTGTCACTGTGAAATAAGTCACCATGGGTCCAAAGAAGCTTCCTAGTGGCACCCCAGTGGTAGCAGGCATGCAGGGAATGTAGCATTCATGCAGGGAGTGTAGCATTCATGCAGGGAGTGTAGCAGGCATGCAGGGAGTGTAGCATTCATGCAGGGAGTGTAGCATTCATGCAGGGAGTGTAGCATTAATGCAGGGAGTGTAGCATTCATGCAGGGAGTGTAGCATTCATGCAGGGAGTGTAGCATTCATGCAGGGAGTGTAGCATTCATGCAGGGAGTGTAGCATTCATGCAGGGAGTGTAGCATTCATGCAGGCAGTGTAGCAGGCATGCAGGGAGTGTAGCAGGCATGCAGGGAGTGTAGCAGGCATGCAGGGAGTGTAGCATTCATGCATTAAAAGAAAAAGAAGGGAAGTAACCCCAGAGAGGGACTTGTTACCTGAAGTCCTTTTGGAGGGGGATTCCCCTTCCAACCATTAACACCCTGCTCCTGTCATCATCCCTATCTTCCAGATGCCTGCAACTCTTCAATAAAGGTAAGTAAATGTATATAGTATATATATATTGTTTTTAATTATTTAGTATGTGAATATTTTTTTGTGGAATGGATTAATTGTATTTACATTATTTCTTATGGGAAATAAGGGTTCGAATTTCGTAAACTTCGTGTTAAGTAATAGCTCCTGGAATGGATTAATTATGATACTTGGGGGTCCACTGTACAAGAAAGCCCCAACAACCATCGGTTCCATTGTGTATAAGAGAAAAGCAATCACTGAAGCTAATGTTGCGAAAGGGGTGAATACAATAACGAAACAGAGATCACAAACAATAGAAAATATGGAGAAATTGTTGTTGCTGTGGATAAACCAAAAACTGCTAGCAGGTGATAGTGTTGTGCAGTCATTAATTTGTGAAAAAAGCAAGGCAGTTGCATACCGATCTTGTCAAGAAAATGCCTGAAACCAGTGATAATGATGAATTTAAGGCCAGCAAAGGCTGGTTCGAAAAATTTAAGAAGCGAAGTGGCATACACAGTGTTGTAAAGCATGGTGAGGGTGCCAGTTCAGATAAACAAGGGGCTGAAAAATTTGTGCGCGACTTTAAAGAATATGTAGAGGCTGAAAATTTCAAACTCCAACAAGTGTTTAATTGTGACGAAACAGGCCTCTTTTGGAAGAAAATGCCAAGGAGGACCTACATCACTCAGGGGGAAAAGGCAATGCGAGGACACAAGCCTATGAAAGACAGGCTAACTCTATTGTTGTGTGGTAACGCTAGTGGGGATTTCAAAGTGAAGCCTTTACTGGTGTATCACTCAGAAAATCCCAGTGTTCAACAAAAACAGTGTTGACAAGAGTAAATTGTGTGTGTTTTGGAAGTCTAATGCTAAGGCATGGGTCACTAGGGAAATTTTCCTGGAATGGTTTAATCAAGTGTTTGGCCCCAGTGTGAAGAAATATCTATTGGACAATAAATTGCCACTTAAGTGCCTCCTGGTAATGGACAATGCTCCTGGTCATCCTCAAGACTTGGAAGACCAAATGTCTAAGGATTTCAAATTTGTAACAGTGAAGTTCTTGCCTCCTAACACCACTCCTCTCATCCAGCCCATGGATCAGCAGGTCATTGCAAACTTCAAAAAACTGTACACGAAAGCAATGTTTGAAAGGTGCTTTAATGTGACCAATGACTCTGCATTGATCCTAAAAGAGTTCTGGAAGGATCACTTCGATATCTTCTATTGCATAGGCCTTATAGATAAAGCTTGGCAGGGAGTGACTTCCAGGACAATGAACTCTGCTTGGAGAAAGTTGTGGCCAGACTGTGTCCCAGAGAGGGATTTTGAAGAGTTTGGGGCTGGCCCTGAGGACCCTATGGAAGTTGTGGATAATATTGTGGCATTGGGGACTTCCATGGAGTTGGATGTGAGTAACCAGGATGTGGAAGAGTTGGTGGAGGACCACAATGAAGATCTAACCACTGAAGAGCTGCAAGAGCTTGAGCTGCAACACCATCAAAACAGATCTGAGGAAATTGCATCAATGAAGGAGGAAGAGAGATGTAAGGTGCCTTCTTCAGAGATTAAGGAGATTTGTGCAATGTGGAGTAGGGTGCATTCATTTGTGGAGGAACATCACCCTGAGAAAGATGTTGCAATCCGTGCTGGCTACTTTTACAATGACAATGCCATGTCCCATTTTAGGGACATTTTAAAGAGCCACCAGACACAGAGCTCTCTGGACAGATATTTAGTGCCACAGGTGTGCAGTGACTCTCAAGCTGGTCCTAGTGTGATTAAAAGACAAAGAAGGGAAGTGACCCCAGATGAGGACTTGGTACCTAGAGTCCTTATGGAGGGGGATTACCCTTCCAAAAAATAGGGTCTCTTCTCTCTCCCCTCCTCCCTCTCTTCCATCCAGCAACATCAGTCTTCAATAAAGGTAAGTGCCACATTCAGTTCATTCATTTGTGCATGTAAATTTATCTTTAAGGCCCCCCAATTTTTTTTTTCCAAACGTCTGGGTTTCTGAAACGGATTAATTGAATTTCCATAATTTCTTATGGGGAAAATGGTTTCAGTTTTCGTGTGTTTCAGTTTTACTGCATCCCTCAGGAACAGATTAAGCATGAAAACGGAGGGTCCACTGTATACCTTTTTTTCTCGTTTTTATATTCTTTTATATAATTTTTATGTTCTGATAATTACAATTTATTGTAGTTCTTTGTTTTAAGACTAATATTAGGTACTGAAATTGTACTCAAATTGTCATAAACACACTGACAGGTGGACATTTACAACTGCCTTGGTCATTTACTATTGTCTAGGAATATATACAAAGTATTTATAGGTCCCAGCAATGTTTTGGAAATGTGGGAGTATATAATAATAATAATAATACAGTGGTCCCTCAGTTTTCGGTCATCTCCAAACTCGCCCTTTTATGTAAGTGTATTTTCGTAAGTGCTTTTGCAAGTGTATTTTGGGGGTCTGAAATAGACTAACCTACTGACAATATTTCTTAAGGAAGTAAATTGCTCGGTAATGGCACTTGAGCAGCATTCTGAAAGAATTTTCGCGAAAACCGAGGGTCCACTGTAATATAAATAATAATATTAGGAATAATAATAATAATCATCTCCATGGGGAAGTGGAACAGAATTCTTCCTCCGTAGCCATGCGTGTCGTAAGAGGCGACTAAAATGCCA
>WNWK01042515.1:0-15948 GCA_009830355.1 Cherax destructor | reverse complement strand
TTTAACCCTTTTTTGAATATTTTTTAATTTTTTCCCTTTTTTTTTAAAAAATCCCTTTAAAACATCTTTAAAAATCAATACTTTTATTGAATATTTCATATGATTTTTCAAAAATACAAGAAACATTAAAATATCATAAAAATGTGCTAAAATGGTATTTTATTGCATATTTCGATGATTTAGAGCGGTTTGAAGTTTTCTGCAAAACTCATTTTTAGCTAAAATACATATATTATCACACTTTTAAATAGAATTTCTATTGCAATTGAAATTTATATTTAAAAACTATAAATCATTTTAAATATATTATTAAAACATAACATAAACGAAATGTGCTAAATGTATTTAGATATTGAGTTGAGTTAGTTTAACTTTATAATTTTAAATAATTTCTACTGCAATGAAATTATGAAGTAAATTTTTTTAGATATTTATTTTTTCAAACTAAATGCTATCGCAAATGCAATAAATATACATATTTTTAAATATTAAAAATCATAAACAATATTTTATATCATTATTAAACTGAAAATTAAAAGTTAAAGTATTTGATATTGACGTTAGAGCGTTTGAGTTTAACATTTTTTAGTAAAATACTAATCACTTAAATATTACTGAATTATTTAAGTAAGCAAATTTTTTTTTTAATTTTCAAATTAAATATGTAAAGCAAAAAATAATTGATTTATTTTATATTAATATTTAAATATAAATATAAATCAATATTTTAAAATTTATTTTCTAAACATTAAGCCAAATGTAAGTATTTATTGCATTCACTTTTAGGGGTTATGCTTTCTCAAAACTCATTTTTAGCTAAATATAGATTTCAACTTTTAATAAATTATATTGAAATTTATTAAAATCATTAAACTTAAATATATTTTAAATATTTTTTTAAATAATGAAATTAACTGAAATGAATGTTTTTATTGATTTTAGTTGGTTTGAGTTTTGCAAACCATTTTAGTTACAGATTTAACTTAAAAATTTTACGCAATTGAATTATGGGAAAAAGAATTTTTTTTTTGAGTATTTTAATTTTCAAACTAATGACGTAACAAATAAATAAATTTATATATTTTTTAAAATCCATTAACTAAATCATTTTATATCATTTTTCAAATAGAAATAAATAAATAATGATTATTCATATTGAGTTGAGTTAGTTTCAACTTTAGCAAAATACTAATTAACTAAATATTCACGAATAATAGGGAAAATAAGAAAATTTTATATTTTTTTAGAATTTTCATATTATTTTTCTAAAAATATTTTCAGAAAATTAAAATGCTTAAATGTCAAAAATGCATATTATTATTTAGTTTAAGTTTTAATTTCTTAAAACATTTATAAAATCTAATTCAATTTAATAAATATTTATTATTTAAAAATACTGAAATATAAAAATTTGAATTCTAAAATGGTATTTTATTGCATATTTATTAAAGTTTGAGTTTTCTGACAAAACTCATTTTTTAGCTAAAATACTAAGATTTTCAAACTTTTAAAAATTTATACTATTGAAATTTATAAAATATGAAATTTTATATTTTTTTGATTTCATATTTTTCAATTTTTTTAGAAATCCTTAAAAATCTAATGTCAATAATGCATAATATAACGTTTATAGATTTGTTTTATAAATCATTTTTAAAAATTATAAAAATCAATATTTATAGAATATTTCATTTTTGAAAATACATGAAACATAAAAATAGAAAAATGTTTAAATGTATTTTATTGATTTTCGACGTTTAGAGGTTTGATGCTTTTCTGCAAAACTCATTTTTAGCTAAAATACTTAATTATACACTTTTAAATAGAATTTCTACGCAATTGAAATTTATGAAAGTAAGCAAATTTTATGATTCTTTAGAAGCTTACTCATAGTGTATTTTATCAAAAAATGTTTTTCAGAAAATCCTGAAAATGCTTAAATCTCAAAAATGCATAAAATAAGTTGTTATTTACATATTTTTAAAAATCCCATTAAAAACTAAAAAATTATATTTTATAATATTTCATTTATTTTAAAAATACTTAAATATTAAAAGCTCAAAAATGTCTAAAATGGTATTTTATTGCATATTTCGACGTTTATACGGTATGAGGCTTTTTACAAAACCATTATAATATATTTAAATAATTTTACTGAATTGAAATTTATGAAAAAGTAGCAAATTTTTTTTTATATTAGTATATTTTATCAATTTTTTTCAAAAATCCTTAAAATCATAATCGTCAAAATGCAATAAAATTTTAAGATTTAATATATATTTTTATATAAATCCCATTAAAATCTATAAAATCAATATTTTTATAGAATATTTCATATTATTTTCAAAATACATGAAACATTAAAAACTCAGAAAATGTGCTAAAATGTATTTTATTGCATATTTCGACGTTTTAGACGGTTTGAGTGTTTTTCTGCAAAACTCATTTTTTAGCTAAAATACTTAGATTATCACACTTTTAAATAGAATTTCTATGCAATTGAAATTTATGGAAAAGTAAGCAAAATTTTATGATTTTCTTTTAGAATGCTTATCATAGTATTTTATCTAAATTTTTTTCAGAAATCTTGAAAATGCTTAAATCGTCAAAAAATGCAACAAAATGAAGTTTTATAGTATTTTTGAATATTTATTATTTATTTACATATTTTTAAAAACTCCCATTAAAAATCAATACTTATATTGAATATTTCATATTATTTTTTAAAAAATACTTGAAATATTAAAAAGCTCAGAAAAATGTGCTAAAATGGTATTTTATTGCATATTTCGACGTTTTAGAGCGGTTTGAGTGTTTTTCTGGCAAAACTCATTTTTTAGCTAAAATACTTAGATTATCACACTTTTAAATAATATTTCTACTGCAATTGAAATTTATGGGAAAAGTTATCAAAATTTTATGATTTTCTTTTAGGAAGCTTATTCATAGGTGTATTTTATCTAAAAAAATAGTTTTTCAGAAAATCCTTGAAAATGTCTTAAATCGTCAAAAAATGCAATAAAATTAAGTGTTATAGCATTTTTTTATTGTTTTAATTATTTACATATTTTTAAAAAATCCCATTAAAAAACTATATAAATCGTATATTATTATACAATATTTCATATTATTTTCCAAAAATACATGAAACATTAAAAAGCTCTGAAAAATGTGCTAAAAGGGTATTTTATTGCATATTTCGACGTTTTAGAGCGAGCGTTTGAGTGCTTTTCTGGCAAAACTGATTTTTTAGCTAAAATACTTAGATTATCAAAATTTTAAATAGACTTTCTACTGCAATTAAAATTTATGGGAAAAGTAAGCAAAATTTTATGATTTTCTTTAGGAAGCTTTCTCATAGGTGTATTTTATCTAAAAATATTTTTCAAAAATCCTTGAAAATGCCTAAATCGTCAAAAATGCAATAATATGAAGTTTAATAGCATTTTTAATATTTATTATTTATTTACATATTTTAAAAAAATCCCATTAAAAATCTATAAAAATCAATATATTTATAGAATATTTCAAATTATTTTCGAAAAATACATGAAACAATAAAAAGCTAAGAAAAATGTGCTAAAATGGTATTTTATTGCATATTTCGACGTTTTAGAGCGGTTTGAGTGCTTTTCTGACAAAACTCATTTTTAGCTAAAATACTTAGATTATCAAACTTTTAAATAGACTTCTACTGCAATTGAAATTTATGGAAAAGTAAGCAAAATTTTATGATTTTCTTTTAGGAACTTACTCATAGGTATTTTTATCTAAAAATAGTTTTTCAGAAATCCTTGAAAATGCTCTTAATCGTCAAAAATGCAATAAATGAAGTTTTATAGCATTTTTAATATTTATTAATTATTTACATATTTTAAAAATCCATTAAAAATCTATAAAAATCAATATTTTATGAATATTTCATATTTTTTTTGAAAATACATGAAACATTAAAAGCTCAGAAAATGTGTAAAATGGTATTTTATTGCATATTTCGACGTTTTAAGCGTTTGAGTGCTTTTCTGACAAAACTCATTTTTAGCTAAAATACTTAGATTTATCAAACTTTTAAATAGAATTTCTACTGCAATTGAAATTTATGGAAAAGTAAGCAAAATTTTATGATTTTCTTTAGGAAGCTTACTCATAGGTGATTTTATCTAAAAAATAGTTTTTCAGAAAACTTGAAATGCTTAATCGTCAAAAATGCAATAAATAAGTTTTATAGCATTTTTAATATTTATTATATTATTTCATATTTTTAAAAATCCCATTAAAAATCTATAAAAATCAATATTTTATAGAATATTTCATATTATTTTCAAAAATACATGAAACATTAAAAAGCTCAGAAAAATGTGCTAAAATGGTATTTTATTGCATATTTCGACGTTTTAGAGCGGTTTGAGTGCTTTTCTGCAAAACTCATTTTTAGCTAAAATACTTGATTATCACACTTTTAAATAGATTTCTACTGCAATTGAAATTTATGGAAAAGTAAGCAAAATTTTATGATTTTCTTTAGAACCTTATCATAGGTGTATTTTATCTAAAAAAATGTTTTTCAGAAAATCCTTGAAAATGCCTTAATCGTCAAAAATGCAATAAAATAAGTTTATAGCATTTTTTAATTTTTTAATTATTTACATATTTTTAAAAATCCCATTAAAAACTATAAAAATCAATATTTTATAAATATTTCATATTATTTTCAAAAATACATGAACATTAAAAGCTCGAAAATGTGCTAAAATGTATTTTATTGCATATTTCGACGTTTAGAGCGGTTTGAGTGCTTTTCTGGCAAAACTCATTTTTAGCTAAAATACTTAGATTATCAACTTTTAAATAGAATTTCTACTGCAATTGAAATTTATGGGAAAAGTAAGCAAAATTTATGATTTTCTTTTAGAACTTACTCATAGGTTATTTTATCTAAAAATTTTTCATTTATCTAAAAATATGTTTTTCAGAAAATCCTTGAAAATGCCTTAATCGTCAAAAATGCAATAAAATCGAAGTTTTATAGCATTTTTGAATATTTATTATTATTTACATATTTTTAAAAATCCTATTAAAAATCTATAAAAATCAATATTTTATTGAATATTTCATATTATTTTAAAAATACTTGAAACATTAAAAAGCTCAGAAAAATGTGCTAAAATGGTATTTTATTGCATATTTCGACATTTTAGAGCGGTTTGAGTGCTTTTCTGGCAAAACTCATTTTTAGCTAAAATACTTAGATTATCAAACTTTTAAAAAAGACTTTCTACTGCAATTGAAATTTATGGGAAAAGTAAGCAAAATTTTATGATTTTTTTAGAAGCTTACTCATAGGTGTATTTTATCTAAAAAATAGTTTTTCAGAAAATCCTTGAAAATGCCTTAAATCGTCAAAAATGCAATAAAATCAAGTTTTATAGCATTTTTGAATATTTATTAATTATTTACATATTTTTAAAAATCCCATTAAAATCTAAAAAAATCAATATTTTATAGAATATTTCATATTATTTTCGAAAAATACATGAAACATTAAAAGCTCAGAAAATGTGCTAAAATGGTATTTTATTGCATATTTCGACGTTTTAGAGCGGTTTGAGTGCTTTTCTGGCAAAACTCATTTTTTAGCTAAAATACTTAGATTATCACACTTTTAAATAGAATTTCTACTGCAATTGAAATTTATGGGAAAAGTAAGCAAAATTTTATGATTTTCTTTAGGAAGCTTACTCATAGGTGTATTTTATCTAAAAAAATAGTTTTTCAGAAAATCCTTGAAAATGCCTTAAATCGTCAAAAATGCAATAAAATCAAGTTTATAGCATTTTTGAATATTTTTTATATTATTTAATATTTTTAAAAATCCCATTAAAAACTATAAAAATCATATTTTATAAATATTTCATATTATTTTCAAAAATACTTGAAACATTAAAAAGCTCAGAAAAATGTGCTAAAATGGTATTTTATTGCATATTTCGACGTTTTAGAGCGGTTTGAGTGCTTTTCTGGCAAAACTCATTTTTTAGCTAAAATACTAAGATTTTCAAACTTTTAAATACAATTTCTACTGCAATTGAAATTTATGGGAAAAGTAAGCAAATTTTATGATTTTCTTTAGGAAGATATAGTTATTTATCTAAAAATAGTTTTTCAGAAAATCCTTGAAAATGCCTTAAATCGTCAAAAATGCAATAAAATAAGTTATAGTTTTTAATATTTATTATTATTTAATATTTTAAAAATCCCATTAAAATCTATAAAATCAATATTTATTATAGAATATTTCATATTATTTTCAAAATACTTGAAACATTAAAAGCTCAGAAAAATGTGCTAAAATGGTATTTTATTGCATATTTCGACGTTTTAGAGGTTTGAGTGCTTTTCTACAAACTCATTTTTAGCTAAAATACTAGATTATCACACTTTTAAATAGAATTTCTACTGCAATTGAAATTTATGGGAAAAGTAAGCAAAATTTTATGATTTTCTTTAGGAAGCTTACTCATAGGTGTATTTTATCTAAAAAAGTTTTTCAGAAAATCCTTGAAAATGCCTTAATCGTCAAAAATGCAATAAAATAAGTTTATAGCATTTTTGAATATTTATTAATTATTTACATATTTTTAAAAATCCCATTAAAAACTATAAAAATCAATATTATTATAGAATATTTCATATTATTTTCAAAAATACATGAAACATTAAAAAGCTCAGAAAAATGTGCTAAAATGGTATTTTATTGCATATTTCGACGTTTTAGAGCGTTTGAGTGTTTTTGCAAAACTCATTTTTTAGCTAAAATACTATGATTATCAAACTTTAAATAAATTTCTACTGCAATTGAAATTTATGGGAAAAGTAAGCAAAATTTTATGATTTTTTTTAGAAGCTTATCATAGTGTATTTTATCTAAAAAATAGTTTTTCAGAAAATCCTTGAAAATGCCTTAATGTCAAAAATGCAATAAAATAAGTTTTATAGCATTTTTAATATTTATATATTATTTAATATTTTTAAAAATCCCATTAAAAATCTATAAAAATCAATATTTTATAGAATATTTCATATTTTTATAGAATATTTCTATTATTTTCAAAAATACATGAAACATTAAAAACTCAGAAAAATGTGCTAAAATGGTATTTTATTGCATATTTCGACGTTTTAGTTATTTATTATATTTAAAATCATAAACTAAAAATCAATATTAATATTAATTTTTTAAATCTAAAAAAAATGAAATTAAATGTATTTTTATTCGACGTTAGCGGTTGAGTGCTTTAATCATTTATAATACTAATTCATTTAAATATTCTATCAATAAATTTTGGGAATAGCATATATTTTGAAATATTTATAAAAATAGTTTAAATGAAAATGCTAATCAAATGCTAAAATAAGTTAACATTTTATTAATTATTTAATATTTTAAAAATCAAAACTTAAATATATTATAGAATATTTCAATTATTTTCAAAATACAGAACATTAAACCAAATGCTAAAATGGTATTTATTGCATATTTCGAGTTTTAGAGGGTTTGAGGCTTCTGAAACTATTTAGCTAAAATACTTAGATTTCAACTTTTAAATAAATTTCATGAATTGAAATTTATGGAAAAGTAAGCAAATTATGATTTTTTAGAACTTATCTAGGTATTTTATCTAAATTTTCAAAATTGAAAATGTATCGTCAAAAATGCAATAAATAAGTTTATAGCATTTGAATATTATTTATTACATTTTAAATCCCATTAAATCTTTAAAATCAATATTTTATAGAATATCATATATTTTCAAAAATACAGAAACATTAAAATCAAAATTGCTAAAATGTATTTTATGATATTTGATGGGTTGAGTGCTTCTGGCAAAACTCATTTTAGCAATAATTATCAACTTTAAATAAATTACTGCAATTGAAATTTATGGAAAATAGCAAATTTTATGATTTTTTTAGATTACTCTGGTGTATTTTATCTAAAATAGTTTCAAAACTGAAAATCCTAATCAAAAATGCAAAAAATAGTTATACATTTATTATATATTTATATTTTAAATCCATTAAATCTATAAAATCAATATTTTATAGATATTTCATTTATTTCAAAATACATGAAACATAAAAGTCAAAAATGTGCTAAATTATTTATTGCATATTTGTTTAGACGTTTAGCTTCCAACTCTTTGCTAAAATATATTATATAATAATTCTGCAATAAATTTAGGGAAAAATTTATATTTTTTATATTTTATCAAAATTTAAACTAAGAACAAATATAATTATATTATTTATTATTTATTTTTAAATCATAAACTTAAATATATTATATATTCTTATTTAAATACAAAAATAATAATAAATTTTTATTGATATTTCATTGCGTTTGGTGTTTTCCAAAACTATTACTAAATAATCTGCAATGAATTATGGAAAATAAATTAGATTTTTCAGGTATTATCAAAATTTTCAAATGAAAATCTTAATCGTCAAATGCAATAATAGTATAATTTTTTTATTATTATATTTAAAATCATTAAACTATAAAATTTTATAAATATTTCATTATTTAAATACAGAAACATTAATCAAAATGCAAATGATTTTATTGCATTACGTTTAGAGCGGTTTGAGTGTTTCTGGAACTATTTAGCTAAAATACTAGATTCAACTTAAATAATTTCACTCAATTGAATTGGAAAAAGCAAAATTTTATATTTTTTTTAGTATATTTATCAAAATTTCAAAACTTAAAATTAATGTAAATCAATAAATAAGTTAGCATTTAATTTATTATTTAATATTTTAAATCCATAAATATAAATCAATATTTTATAATATTTATATTATTTAAAATAAAATTAAATCAAATGTAATGTATTTATTGCATATTTCGACGTTAGAGCGTTTGATGCTTTTCTGAAACTCATTTTAGCTAAAATACTAATTTCAACTTTAAATAATTTCTGCAATGAAATTTATGAAGTGAATTTATATTTTTTTTTAGTATTTTTCTAAAAATTTTCAAAATCTGAAAATGAATCGTCAAAAATGAATAAATATTATAGCATTTTTTTTTATTATTTATATTTTAAAAATCCCAAAATTAAAAATCAATATTTATAGAATTTTATATTATTTAAAATACATGAAACATTAAAATCAAAAATGTGCTAAAATGGTATTTTATTGATATTTGACGTTTTAGTTCAAACTCATTTATAAAATATTATCACACTTTTAAATAGATTTTTCTGCAAGAAATTTATGGAAAAGTAAAAATTTTATGATTTTCTTAGAATTATATGGTATATTTATTAAAAAAATAGTTTTCAGAAAATCCTTGAAAATTATTAATGTCAAAAATCAATAAAATAAGTTTTATACATTTTTGAATATTTTTTTATTAATATTTTAAAAATCCATTAAAACTATAAATAATATTTTATAATATTTCATATTATTTTTAAAAATACATGAAAATTAAAAATCTAAAAATGTGCTAAAATGGTATTTTATTGCATATTTGACGTAACATTGAGTGCTTTTCTGAAAAACTCATTTTTTAGCTAAAATACAGATTTAAACTTTAAATAAATTTCTACTGCAATTGAAATTTATGGAAAAGTAAGCAAATTTTATTTCTTTTGAATTATAAGTGTATATTTATCGAAAAATTTTTTTTTCAGAAATTTAAAATCTTAATTCAAAAATGCAATAAAATAACGTTTAAGCATTTTTTAATATTTATATTTATTTATATATTTTTAAAATCATTAAAAATCCATAAAAATCAATATTATATAGAATATTCATATTATTTTAAAAATACATGAAACATTAAAAATCATGAAAATTAAAATGGTATTTTATTGCATATTTCACGTTTTAAGCGTTTAGCGTTTTCTGAAAACTATTTTTGCTAAATCATTTTACTTAAATAAATTTCTACTTTAATTGAAATTTATGGGAAAATAAGAATATATTTTATGATTTTTTGGAGCTTACTCATAGTTTTTTTTAAAAATTTTTCAAAATCTAAATGCAAATGTCAAAAATGCAATAAAATAAGTTTTATAGCATTTTTGAATATTTATTATTATTTACATATTTTAAAAATCCCATAAAAACTATAAAAATCATTTTTATAGAATATTTATATTTCAAAAATACATGAAAATAAAAGTAAAAAGTAAATGGTATTTTATTGATATTTCGCGTTTAGAGCGGTTTGAGGTTTCTGACAAAACTCATTTTTTAGCTAAAATACTAGATTTTCAAACTTTTAAATAAATTTCTACTGCAATTGAAATTTATGGAAAAAGCGAATTTTTATTATTTTTTTGAGGATATATTAGATTTTAAATGTTTTCAGAAAATCCTTGAAAATCAATGAATCGTCAAAAATGCAATAAAATAACGATTTATAGCATTTTTAATATTTATATATTATTTAATATTTTTAAAAATCCATTAAAAACTATAAAAATCAATATTTTATAGAATATTTCATATTATTTTCGAAAAATACATGAAACATTAAAAAGCTCAGAAAAATGTGCTAAAATGTATTTTATTGCATATTTCGACGTTTTAGAGCGGTTTGAGTGTTTTTTTTTTTTTTTTTTTTTTTTTTTTTTTTTTTTTTTAGGTTATTTTATCAAAATAGTTTTTCAGAAAATCCTTGAAAATGCCTAATCGTCAAAAATGCAATAAAATAAGTTTATAGCATTTTGAATATTTATTATTTATTTAATATTTTAAAAATCCCATTAAACTATAAAAATAATATTTTATAGAAATTTCATATTATTTCGAAAATAATGAAACATTAAAAAGCTCAGAAAAATGTGCTAAAATGTATTTTATTGTATTTCGACGTTTTAGAGCGGTTTGAGTGCTTTTCTGGAAAACTCATTTTAGCTAAAATACTTAGATTATCAACTTTAAAAATTTACTGCAATTGAAATTTATGGGAAAAGTAAGCAAATTTTATGATTTTCTTTAGAAGCTTACTACATGGTATTTTATCTAAAAAATAGTTTTTCAAAAATCCTTGAAAATGCCTTAATCGTCAAAAATGCAATAAAATAAGTTTTATAGCATTTTGAATATTTATATATTATTTACATATTTTTAAAAATCCATTAAAAATCTATAAAAATCAATATTTTATAGAATATTTATATTATTTTAAAATACATGAAAATTAAAGTCAAAAATGTGCTAAAATGGTATTTTATTGCATATTTCGACGTTTTAGAGCGGTTTGAGTGCTTTTGCAAAACTCATTTTTTAGCTAAAATACTAGATTTCAACTTTAATAGAATTTCTACTGCAATTGAAATTTATGGGAAAAGTAAGCAAATTTTTGATTTTCTTTATTACATAGGTTATTTTATCTAAAATATTTTCAGAAATCCTTGAAAATGCCTTAATCGTCAAAATGCAATAAAATCAATTTATAGCATTTTTTATTTAATATTTTTAAAAATCCAAAACTATAAAATAATATTTTATAAATATTCATATTATTTTCAAAATACAGAAACTTAAAAAGTTGAAAAATGTCTAAAATGTATTTTATTGCATATTTGACGTTTTAGAGCGGTTTGAGGTTTTCTGCAAACTATTTTTAGCTAAAATACTAGATTTCAATTTTAAATAAAATTTACTGCAATTGAAATTTATGGAAAAGTAAGCAAATTTTATATTTTTTTTTTTTAGTATTTTATCAAAAATAGTTTTCAGAAAATCCTTGAAATGCCTTAATCGTCAAAAATGCAATAAAATAAGTTTACATTTTATTTTTTAATTATTTAATATTTTAAAAATCCATTAAAACTATAAAAATCAATATTTTTATAGAATATTTCATATTATTTTCGAAAATACATGAAAATAAAACTCAGAAAAATGTGCTAAAATGGTATTTTATTGCATATTTCGACGTTTTAGAGCGGTTTGAGTGCTTTTCTGGCAAAACTCATTTTTAGCTAAAATACTTAGATTATCACACTTTTAAATAAATTTCTACTGCAATTGAAATTTATAGGAAAAGTAAGCAAATTTTATGATTTTCTTTAGAAGCTTTATTCATAGGTGTATTTTATCTAAAAAAATAGTTTTTCAGAAAATCCTTGAAAATGCTTAATCGTCAAAAATGCAATAAAATCAAGTTTATAGCATTTTTAATATTTATAATTATTTACATATTTTAAAAATCCCATTAAAAACTTAAAAATCAATATTTTTATAGAATATTTCATATTATTTTCAAAAAACATGAAACATTAAAAGCTCGAAAATGTGCTAAAATGGTATTTTATTGCATATTTCGACGTTTAGAGCAGTTTGATGCTTTTCTGCAAAACTCATTTTTAGCTAAAATACTAGATTTCAATTTTAAATAAATTTTACTGCAATTGAAATTTATGGGAAAAGTAAGCAAATTTTATTATTTTATTTTTGAATTATAGGTGATATTTTATCAAAAATATTTTTTTCAGAAAATCCTTAGAAATACATATGAATCGTAAAAATGCAATAAAATAAGAGTTTATAGCATTTTTGAATATTTATAAATTATTTATTATTTTTAAAAATCCCATTAAAAACCTATAAAAATCAATATTTTATGAATATTTCATATTATTTTCAAAATACATGAAACATTAAAAAGCTCAGAAAAATGTGCTAAAATGGTATTTTATTGCATATTTGCTTAGACGTTTAGAGTTAGCTTTTCTGGCAAAACTCATTTTTAGCTAAAATATTTAGATTATCACACTTTTAAATAGAATTTCTACTGCAATTGAAATTTATGGGAAAAGTAAGCAAAATTTTATGATTTTCTTTTAGGAAGCTTACTCGTATGTGTATTTTATCGAAAAAAAATATTTTTTCAGAAAATCCTTGAAAATGCCTTAAATCGTCAAAAAATGCAATAATATGAAGTTTTATAGCATTTTTGAATATTATTATTTATTTACATATTTTAAAAAAATCCCATTAAAAATCTATAATAATCAATATTTTTATAGAATATTTCATATTATTTTCGAAAAATACATGAAACATTAAAGAGCTCAGAAAAATGTGCTAAAATCGAATTTTATTGTATATTTCGACGTTTTACAGCGGTTTGAGTGTTTTTCTGGCAAAACTCATTTTTTAGCTTAAATACTTAGATTATCACACTTATAAGTAAAATTTCTACTGCAATTGAAATTAATGGGAAATAAGCAAAATTTTATGATTTTCTTTTAGGAAGCTTATTCATAGGTGTATTTTATCTAAAAAAAATAGTTTTTCAGAAAATCCTTGAAAATGCCTTAAATCTTCAAAAAATGCAATAAAATCAAGTGTTATAGCATTTTTTATTTTTTTTTATTTACATATTTTTAAAAAATCCCATTAAAAAACTAAAAATCGTATATTGTTATACAATATTTCATATTATTTTCAAAAATACATGAAACGTTAAAAAGCTCTGAAAACATGTGCTAAAATAGTATTTTATTGCATATTTCGACGTTTTAGAGCGGTTTGATAGCTTTTCTGACAAAACTCATTTTTTAGCTAAAATACTAAGATTTTCAGAGTTTTAAATACAATATTTACTGCAATTGAAATTTATAGGAAAAGTAAGCGAAATTTTATTATTTTATTTTTTTTGAGGGATATTTTATCGAAAAAAATATTTTTTTTTTCAGAAAATCCTTAGAAATACAATGAATCGTTAAAAAATGCGATAAAATAAAGGTATATAGCATTTTTGAATATTTATAAATTATTTATATATTTTTAAAAAATCCCATTAAAAACCTATAAAAATCAATATTTTTATGGAATATTTCATATTATTTTCGAAAAATACATGAAACAATAAAAAGCTCAGAAAAATGTGCTAAAATGGTATTTTATTGCATATTTCGACGTTTTATAGCCGTTTGAGTGCTTTTCTGGCAAAACTCATTTTTTAGCTAAAATATTTAGATTATCACACTTTTAAATAGAATTTCTACTGCAATTGAAATTTATGGGAAAAGTAAGCAAAATTTTATGATTTTCTTTTAGGAAGCTTACTCATAGGTATATTTTATCTATTTTTTTTTCAGAAATTCCTTGAAAATGCCTTGAATCGTCAAAAATGCAATAAAATAAAGTTTTATAGCATTTTTGAATATTTATATATTATTTACATATTTTTAAAAAATCCCATCAAAAATCTTTAAAAATCAGTATTATTATAGAATGTTCATATTATTTTTCAAAAAATACAAGAAACATTAAAAATATCATAAAAATGTGCTAAAATGGTATTTTATTGCATATTTCGACGATTTAGAGCGGTTAGAGTGCTTTTCTGGCAAAACTCATTTTTTAGCTAAAATACATATATTAAATAGAAATTAAATAGAATTTCTACTGCAATTGAAATTTATTGGAAAAGTAAGCAAAATTTTATGATTTACTTTTAGGAAGCTTATTCATAGGTGTATTTTATCTAAAAAAATAGTTTTTCAGAAAATCCTTGAAAATGTCTTAAATCGTCAAAAAATGCAATAAAATCAAGTGTTAAAGCATTTTTTTTTTTTTTTTTTTATTATTTACATATTTTTAAAAAATTCCATTAAAAACTATAAAAATCGTATATTATTATACAATATTTCATATTATTTTCCAAAAATACATGAAACATTAAAAAGCTCTGAAAAATATGCTAAAATGGTATTTTATTGCATATTTCGACGTTTTAGAGTTTGATGCTTTTCTTAGAAAACTTATTTTTTAGCTAAAATACTAACATTTTCAAACTTTTAAATAGAATTTCTACTGCAATTGAAATTTATGGGAAAAGTAAGCGAAATTTTATTATTTTTTTTGAGGTATATTTTATCGAAATTTATTTTTCAGAAAATCCTTAAAAATACAATGAATCGTCAAAAAATGCAATAAAATAACGATTTATAGCATTTTTGAATATTTATATATTATTTATATATTTTTAAAAACTCCCAATAAAAACCTAAAAAAATAATTTTTTTTTTATAGAATATTTCATATTATTTTCGAAAATACTAAACTTAAAAAGCTCGAAAATTTGTAAATGGTATTTTATTGCATATTTGAGTTTTAAGCGTTTTGAGTGCTTTTCTGGCAAAACTCATTTTTTAGCTAAAATACTTAGATTATCACACTTTTAAATAGAATTTCTACTGCAATTGAAATTTATGGGAAAAGTAAGCAAAATTTTATGATTTTCTTTTAGGAAGCTTACTCATATGTGTATTTTATCGAAAAAAAATATTTTTTCAGAAAATCCTTGAAAATGCCTTAAATCGTCAAAAATGCAATGAAGTTTTATAGCATTTTTGAATATTTATTATTTATTTACATATTTTGAAAAAATCTCATTAAAAATCTATAAAAATCAATATTTTTATAGAATATTTTATATTATTTTCGAAAAATACATGAAACATTAAAGAGCTCAGAAAAATGTGCTAAAATGGTATTTTATTGTATATTTCGACGTTTTAGAGCGGTTTGAGTGCTTCTCTGGCAAAACTCATTTTTTAGCTAAAATACTTAGATTATCACACTTTTAAGTAAAATTTCACTGAATTGAAATTTATGGTAAAGAAGCAAAAATTTATGATTTTCTTTAGAAGTTTATTCATAGGTGTTTTTATCTAAAAAAAAAATAGTTTTTCAGAAAATCCTTGAAAATGCCTTAATTCGTCAAAAAATGCAATAAAACCAAGTGTTATAGCATTTTCTATTTTTTTTTTAATTATTTACATATTTTTAAAAAATCCCATTAAAAAACTCTACTGCAATTGAAATTTATGGGAAAAGTAAGCGAAATTTTATTATTTTATTTTTTTTTGAGGTATATTTTATCGAAAAAAAATAGTTTTTTCAGAA
>WNWK01042514.1:0-15948 GCA_009830355.1 Cherax destructor | reverse complement strand
GGTCTCTCTTACACAGATACATTCGTGATGCGATTACATGGAAAGCTTAAATATGCCCAAGTAGCTATAGCTTTTCTGAGGACATATGCCTTACATCACCTGCCCCTCAAGCAGTCATTAGATGTATTTTCTTCTGTTGCAGACATGTACCATGGAATTTGTGTTCAATAAAGCCTAGGAATAGGCCTGTGTTTTATCACAACAATAATTTCAGGTGTGACATCTTGCTGGCTGCCTCACTGATAATATTCAGGTGTGACATTGTGCTGGCTGCCTCATGATAATATTCAGGTGTGACATCTGTGCTGGCTGCCTCCTGATAATATTCAGGTGTGACATCTGCTGGCTGCCTCACTGATAATATTCAGGTGTGACATCTGTGCTGGCCGCCTCATGATAATATTCAGGTGTGACATCTGTGCTGGCTGCCTCACTGATAATATTCAGGTGTGACATCTGTGCTGGCCGCCTCACTGATAATATTCAGGTGTGACATCTGTGTGGCCGCCTCACTGATAATATTAACATTATACAATTAAACTGGATTTATAAAGTCACTGAACCACCCCACAAAAAGTTTCTTCCTCCTTTTCATTTACATTTTCTTTCACTGTCTTAAATCAATTTGAAGTTTTTGTCTGGAGGCTGTTTGCTAAGAATATTTTTTATATTACAATCTTCTAACATACAGTTAAACACTCAACATATCTATCATTGCAACACTACTATTCCTCATAGTTATCTGCAAACCACAAAAACTTGATGCAACTTTGCATTTTATTTTATAATATTGCATAGCATAGCTTCAGGTGTTCAACATCTTGTACTATTATATTATTTACTATCATCACCTACATCATCTTCATTTATATCAAATTTTTGTTATGATGTAATAACAGCGTCTTTGTGGTGCAGTGTTAACATCTGAAGTATTCTTTTTGTCCATTTTATTAAGTTCACTTTTTAAAAAACAAAAAGACCAGTGTGTATGGTAATATGTTGCAGCATCACATATATACACACTGACAGGTGAGTGCAGACTGACGTAGTGACGTGTACAACACTAGTTTAGCCTCTAAATTGAACTCGTGTCCTTTTTCCCATGATTTGAAAAGTTTGGCAACAAAGAACTCACATTAATTAAAATTTTGATGCATTAAATGTGACCTGGTGTCATTAAATGTGACCTGGTGTCATTAAATGTAACCTGGTTTCATTAAATGTGACCTGGTGTCTTAATGTGACCTGGTGTCATTAAATGTGACCTGGTGTCATTAAATGTAACCTGGTGTCATTAAATGTGACCTGGTGTCATTAAATGTGACCTAGTGTTTATTAAATGTGACCTGGTATCATTTAATAATTCACAATAAATCAAATTCACACTAGTTATGACCTAGATGTAAATAGTTTAATAATAATATTTTATTAATATAAAAAAAAATTATAATTATAATTGGTCATAATAACCAGTTTAATTATAAATTTATTAATTGAATAGAATAATTTTATTTATGATAAAAGAATTATAATGTTAACAATCACATTAATAATAAAATAATATTTTATTAAGAGGTAGGATTGTTATTTGATATTTGTAATAGATATATATAATTTAATTATAAAAATAAAAAAAAATAATCATTTAATAAGTAGATAATTTAAAGACTGTTTATAATAATAATAATTAATGACTGTTTTATAATAATAATAATAATAATGTATTATAATGAAAAAGCACTAAAATTAATAATGTAATATTTTAATAATGAGAGAATTTCAATTCAAAATTTATGATAGTTAATAATAATAATAATAATAATAATTATAATGAAGTAATATTTTAATAAATGTGAGATAATTATAAATCAATATTTATAATAGGTAATACTAATAATAATAATAATATAAATAATAATTATAATATAAAAATAAAGTAATATTTTAATAAAAAGTGAGATAAATAATATTTATAATGTGTTAATAATAATAATAAGTGACATGTACACTCAGTGAGATGTTTGTTTGTTTGTTTGTGTAGGTGAGCGAGGGTGTTGGAGGCTGGATCACTCCTCCACTCTGGTATTTTTGACCTGGCCTGGCCTGGATCCTGGCCGGCCTGGATCACTGGCTGGGCCTGGATCACGGCCAGGCCTGGATCACTGGCTGGGTGGATCCTGGGCCGGTCACTCGGGCCTGGATCACTGGCCAGGCCTGGACCTGGCTGGGCCTGGACCTGGCTGGGCCTGGATCACGGCTGGGTCTGGATCACTGGCGGGTCTGGATCACTGGCCGGGTCTGGATCACTGGCTGGGTCGGACCTGGCTGGGTCTGGATCCTGGCTGGGCCGGATCACGGCCGGGTCTGGACACTGGCGGGCTGGATCAACCAGACTCACATCCAGCTGAGTGGTCCTCGCTGGGCAGACAGTTTGTGTTGTTGTTTGGACCCCAGGCTCCTCCTACCCAACAAAACTGTTGCAGGTGGTAAAGGGTGGATTTGTGTGTGGTGGAGACTACCAGTATAATTGGTAGTGGAGGGCCCTTTGTCTCCCGGATGATCACCAGTACCAAAGAAGCAGTGCTGGTGCTGTTTCACCATGGCAGCTGGTGAGTGACCAGAGTGCCCTGTTCTACATCATCCCAGGGACCTCACAGATGGTCGCCAGTGGTCCCGTTTTTGGTAAAGTGGTGAAGGGTCTGGATGTGGGAGAGCAGCAGTCACCCGTGACATCACAGGTGACTGTGGGGACTGTGGTGTTGTGTTGACCTCTAGTTCACTGTACCATCACTCTTGTCACCATCCTACGGGTGTTGGGACACTCTGTTCACTGTCCAAACTACTTTGGGGGTTGAATAGTTCATGTCCTCACTACGTCACCATCACTACTGTTTTGTGTAGACCTATTACTGTACCATCACTCTGTGTCACCACTATGTGGTGTTGTGTAGACACTGTTCCTGTACCATAACTAAGTCACCACTACTGTGGTGTTTTGTTGCACAGTTCACTTAATCACTACTGTCACCACTACTGTGGTGTTGTGTTGACACCTAGTTACTGTACCATCACACTGTTCACCATCACTACTGTGGTGTTTGTGAAAACTAGTTCACTGTAATCACTACTGTGTACCACTACTGTGGTGTTTGTAGACACTATTCACTGTACCATAACTACTGTGTCACCACTACTGTGGTGTGTTGACCTAGTTCACTGTACCATCCTCTGTGCACCACTACTGTGGTGTTGTGTACACTAGTTCACTGTACCATCACTACTGTGTCACCACTACTGTGGTGTTGTGTTGACACACTAGTTCCTGTACCATCCACTGTGTCACCATCACTACTGTGGTTTGTGTGACACTAGTTCATTCCATCACTCTGTTCACCATCATACTGTGTCACATCACTACTGTGGTGTTTGTTGCACTCTAGTCCCCGTAACATACTACTGTGGTGTTGTGTTGAACAGTTCACTGTAACATCCTACTGTGTCACCATCACTACTGTGGTGTGTTGACCTAGTTCACTGTACCATCCACTGTGTCACCCATCACATTTAATAATTTTAAAAGGCTTGTTGTACCTGGTCGTGAAAAAACCCAAGTTCCCATTGTAGTTGGTGCGCACTTGCCTCACACAGGGTCAGTGGTTCGTACCCTAACGGGGAAAACATTAGGGCATGTTTCCTTAAGATATCTCTGTCACTGTTATCAGCAGTAAGTAGGTACCTGGGTGTTTATTGACTGGTGTGAGTTGCATCCTGTGGTCAAAATTAATCAAAGTTTCTTGAAATGCTCCTCATAACCAGTGTCTTTGTATACATTATGTCACTGATGTAATCCAGGTCTTATAATTTTATCATGTATTTGTAGAAATTATTATTAATTTTAAAAGTACTTTGTAAATTAAAGAATTTTGGAGGTGACGAGTCCGCACAAACAACCACAGTATATCAACATTTTTAAATTATTCTGAAATAATGTTTAAATGAGTTCCTTAACACAACAATATAAAACATCTTAAAAATACATGTATTGTATAAAGATTATTCTTAAAATAGCAGAGTAGAAATAACAGGTTGGAAAGTTATTCCAACTGTGTTATTATTTATATGTGCCTTTATCTTGGAATTACAGTTATCACTTATATATTTAAAAAATTTCCATTAACTATAGGATTGGTAATAATTTAAGATGTATTAAGACATGTTTATATTTCACTGTGACTAACTTATGCCAGCCTATTATATCACTGTATCTAATAAATAAATCATTGGACACAATGAGCCTATTTCATTGTGACTATTTGCCAGCCTATTACATCACTGTGACTAGCTATTGCCAACCTATTACATCACTGTGACTGCTTATCCCCTATTACATCACTGTGACAGCTATTCCAGCCTATTCAACTTTTTTTTATTCTAGCTATTATTTTTTTAAACTAATTTTGTGCCTTACAGATTCCTAAAATGCCTTGTTAGAATGTGCAGTAAAAACTTTTCTGTTAATTTTCTTGCAACCTTTATGTTAATATTGATATCCTTAATATCTTTGACTTATGCTTGTTTTTAAGATCGTCTATATATTACAATGGACTGAGACGAGTTTAATTCTTTTCAGAAGGCTGTTCAAGTCCCGTTTACAATTTGTTCCCATAAGGAATAATGTGAAGTAGAAACTGTTTCAGCCCTCAAAACAAAAGCATTTACGAAATCCTTAAATAATTGTTGGTTGGGAGCCCTGTTTGGGTACCCTGTATTTTTATTTTTTTTTCATTTTTCTAGATTACTATTTCATCTAATAAATGTGTTGCCGATTGTATTATGTTCTAAACATTATAAATTGATTCAGGTAAATAGTTAAAAAATTATCATACATGCAGCATATGTGTACATTCAGGATATCCTTTCGGAACATAACCATTCCAGGAGCTTGTTCTTAATCAAATGTTCGAAAACGAACTAATATTTCATAAATAATGGAAATACAATTAATCCTTCCAGAAACCAAAAATTTTAAAAAAAATAATATATTTTAATGTTAATTATAGTTCACATACTACTAAAAGTATTAGTAAATAAATGCATGTATTTTTACTTACCTTTATTGAAGATTGTTGATGGAAGGAAGGGGGAGGAGGGAGGGCGGGGGGTTTTCTTTCTTGGTCTTTTAATCCCACTAGGACCAGCAGAGTCACTTATTTGGCTAACAAAAAACTGTCCACAGTCCTCTTTTCTGGCACCTCTTTAACATTTGCCTGAATAGGACATTGTTTTCATGAACATGTCGTTATGGCTTGTTTGACTTGCTCGGTGGTTTTTTTTAAAAATGCCTGGACCCTATTCCACATTGCAAAATCTCCTAATCTCTGAGACACCTCCTTATCCCTTTCCTCCCTCCTGTGAATCAATAGCCTCAAATCTGGTCTTATTTTCCTTCAGCTGTTGTAGCTCTTCGTTGTTAGCTCTCCTGTGGTCTTCCACCAATTCTACATCCGCCACTCCCTCCTAACCCGGGGATTTGCCCAATGCCACAATACCTTCCAGAACAGGCACAGGGTCCACAGGGGTCATCACCTCAAACCCCAAAATCCTTCTGGGAACAACCTGGCCCTGGTCTCAAGCGAGTTCAAGTTAAGTCCTCCCTCCCAAGCCTTCCTTAAAGGCCCATGCAGCTTAAAAAGCTCTTTTCAAACAATGCTTTTGTGTAGAGTTTTTTTAAGTTGGAAATGACCTGCCCATGGGCTTTGGGAGGAGGGGGTGTTGGAGGAAGAACTTCACTTTTATAAATCTGAAGTCTTCACACAGTAGGTCTTCCATGTTTTGAGGATGTGCAGGAGCATTGTCCAGTAACAGGAGGCACTTTTTGTCAAACCTTTTCCTTTGGTTTTTTTCACACTGGGGCCAACACTTCATGGATCCCTCACGAAAAGTTCTTTGGACCCATGCATTCGCTAGCTCTCCACAAGACCAATCTATTTTTGACGACATTGTGTTTCTTGAACACTTGGGATTTTCGGTGATACACCAGTAAAGGTTCAATTTAAAATCCCCAGTAACATTACTAAAACATGAGAATTCTTCATAGGCTTGTGTCCTGGCATGCCTTTCTTCCCTGAGTAATGTAGGTTCTGTTGGGCATTTCTTCCAAAACAGGCCTGTTTCATCACAATTGAACCTTGTTCAGGTTTCAATTTTCAGTATGTGTCCTGAAACTTCGTTTATGAATTTTTCAGCAGCACGTTTGTCTGAACTGGCAGCTAACCATGCCTTACCACATTGTGTATGCCACTACGATTCTTAAATTCTCAAACAAACCTTTGCTGGTTTTAAATTCACTAACCCAATCAACACTGGTTGCAGGCATTTTTTTCAAGATCGGCATCCTTCCCCCCCAAAATTGACTCCGACACTATCACCCGCTAACTCTTCCTTGATCCACACCACAACAACTTCTCAAACTCTTCGATTTTTGGGTCTATTTTGGCCCAAATATTACACCTTTTCAACATCAACCCCTTTATTTGTTCCTTCTTAAGGATAAGCAATAGTTGCCTATTTTTTCCATACCTGGGCTAAAAACGCACCACTCTCTATTTTGTATTATTTCCTTCTTCTATTTTGTGTTTCTCCTTTCTTACCTTTTCCACTAAACTTCATATTTTTTTAAGTCCATTAATGAACAAACTCCAGACAATTAATTAATTGTGAAATGTTTGGATGGCGTCAGGGAATTTTCAAGTGTGCAGACTTCTCCAGCCGGCTGGGCACCCGCCACCTGGGGGACGGTTGTCGCATTGGATTATCCCTGGAGAGAGTTCCAGGGGTCAACGCCCTGTGGCCGGTCTGTGACCAGGCCCTGTTGATCAGCCTGACAACCAGGCTTACTGCTGGCGCCGCATGCCCGTCAACCACAGCCCTGGTCAGGACCGCTTTAGGTGCTTCCAGTGCCTCCGAAGACGCCAGGGGTTTGTTTAATCCCCTGATGTATGCTGGGAGGGGAACGTCTTGGACCCGACACTTTTGTGTTGTCTCTCAACGTTCTATAGCACCCTGCTTTTCATTGGGGGATGTTACTCGCCAGTCTTTTGCTTTTTGGGAGGACTCTCGTGTCCAAGTTTGGTCCCAATCCCTCGAGAATTTTCCCGGTATATAATAAGATTCCCCTGCATTCAGGGAACTTCCAAGCATTCCCAGTTGGGTGGCTTATCGTGCCTGAAGGTTCTCTGCAATTTTGGTCGCAATTTCACTGCCTTGAAAGGTGCGGGTTAGTATGCGCAATATTCCAGCCTAGATAGAAAAAAACGATATTTTGTTCGATTGTTGATATCGATTTTCTTGTTTTATTTCCGATGTGTTCGATTCCCGACCGTTCGATTTCCGAGGGTCCACTGTAATCTGAAAGTCAGACAAAAGCCACTTACATGTATTTCCATTGTGGTCCTTGTAATAACTTTTATTTAAACCTTCAAAGTTAAAACTGGTAAGAAAATTTAACTATGTGAAAAGCAGTTTCAATAAAAAGGGGATATATACTAGGGGAAAAAATTGAGAGTTACAAACATTAAAAGAGTAATCACAGTAATAGGTAAAGTTTATTTTTAACAAAAATTTTATGTTTTTTGGGTTTTTGTACAAATTGTGTAGCTAAACCAGAAACATTTTATAAAGTTTATAGCAACAAGGACATGGAAATGTCAGATATTTTCTAGAGAACCTGTTTTAACTTGGTTCCTGGAGGGAACCACAGTACTACCAGAGGTCAAGTTGTTCTGGAAGGAACCAGTACACAGAGGCAAGGTTGGTTCCTGGGGGGAATCGGTATACTACCAGAGGGCAAGTTGGTTCCTGGAGGGAAGTCTTCAGAGGTCAAGTTGGTTCCTGGAGAACCCAGGTACTTCAGGGTCAAGTTGGTTCCTGGAGAACCACAGTACTACCCAGAGGTCAAGTTGGTTCCTGGAGGGAACCACAGTATACCAGAGGTCAAGTTGGTTCCTGGAGGGAACCACGTACTACCAGAGGTCAAGTTGGTTCCTTGAGGGAACCAGTACTACAAGGTCAAGTTGGTTCCTGAGGGAACCACAGTACACAGAGGTCAAGTTGGTTCCTGGAAGGAACCACAGTACTACCAGAGGTAAGGTTGGTTCCTGGAGGGAACCACAGTACTACCAGAGGTCAAGTTGGTTCCTGGAGGGGAACCACAGCCCCCAGAGGTCAAAGTTGGTTCCCGGAGGGAACCACAGTACTCCCCGAGGTCAAGTTGGTTCCTGGGAGGGAACCACCGGGACTTCAGAGGTCAAGTTGGTTCCTGGAGGGAACCCAGTACTACCAGAGGTCAAGTTGGTTCCTGGAGGGAACCACAGTACTACCAGAGGTCGGGTTCCTGGAGGAACCACAGTACTACCAGAGGTCAAGTTGGTTCCTGGAGGGAACCACAGTATACCAGAGGTCAAGTTGGTTCCTGGGGGAACCACAGTCTACCAGAGGTCAAGTTGGTTCCTTGAGGAACCACAGTTCTCCCAAAAGGGCAGTTGGTTCCTGGGGGAACCACAGTACTACCAGAGGTCAAGTTGGTTCCTGGAGGGAACCACAGTAACCAGAGGTCAAGTTGGTTCCTGGAGGGAACCACAGTACTACCAGAGGTCAAGTTGGTTCCTGGAGGAACCACAGACTACCAGAGGTCAAGTTGGTTCCTGGAGGGAACCACAGTACTACCAGAGGGCAAGTTAGTTCCTGGAGGGATCCAAATACTACCAGAGGTCAGTTGGGTTCCTGGAGGGACCACAGTCACCAGAGGTCAAATTGGTTCCTGGGGGGAACCACAGTCTACCAGAGGTCAAGTTGGTTCCTGGAGGGAACCACAGTCTCCAGAGGTCAAGTTGTTCCTGGAGGGATCCACAGTACTCCAGAGGTCAAGTTTTGCTGGAGGGTAAGGGGTTTTCCCCGGGGAACCACGCTCCAGGGGTCAATTGGTTCCTGGAGGGGAAACCCCAGTCTCTGAAGTTGGCCTGGAGGGAACCACAGATGCTGAAGTTGGTTCCTGGGGAACCACGTACTAAACCGAGGCAAGTTGGGGTTCCTGGAGGGAACCAAGATACCAAGGCGCAGGGATGGGAATACATAGTGAAAATATATATAATAAGAGGGGGGAGGAAAGGGAAATTTGGGGGTCACCTGGGTCGGGAAGACAAACACACATTTGTAAAAAAGTCTGTTGGGGACTATAAAGAGCAGTTGTTGTTAGGGGGTGTATACTTATGTGAGTGATTTTTACAGGTATCTGCCAAAGGGTTGCAAATGTTTTTGTGACAAATAGCTTTTTTTTTTGTGTGTGTTTGATTATTAAATTGCAATTTTTATTAAATATTTTCTTCCCCGCCTTGAAATGACATAGTGCCATGCAAATGCTTTTTAAAACCCGATATTGGGCCCCGGTCATTACCCGGTAAAAATTTAAAACAAGATTTACCCCAAAAATTTTATGCTTAACTACCCCTGGATTTTATTGTTTTTCTGCTCTACTACAATTGTGTCTTCTGCTACAACTTTACCTCCTTTCACCTCTCACTACTACTACTTTACTTACTACTACAAGAACAGGTGATGGAAGCATATACAGTGGAACCTTGGCTTACAAGTTTAATCCGCCCGTGACCTTGCTCGTATGTTGAGTCAGTTTTCTTCATTTAAATTAATTGAAATGCCATTAATCCTTTCCCAGGGGAATTTCCCTGTTCTCAGGAGGCAGGACAAAATAAAAACTCTATGGCTTATATACCTGTCACAATTCATCTAATATGACATAATAAACAATATCAATTACATAGAAACATGATATATACTCTGGGAATGAATAAAATGGGCCTTAAAAATTGGAAATTGATGGCGCTGGCGGGCGGGGGCAGCATCCGCCGTTTTCTATCCCACACTGACTACAGTATCTTCCCATGCTCTTATTATAAAAAAAACTGAGCGTTTGAGAGGCTAACTGCACCCAGATCCGGGGTTTTTAAAACATTCAAACAATGTAAGTAGTACAGCACATGATGTTGATTGAATTCTACAGCACCTGGGGTTGTTGCTGTTACTACAGCACCTGGTGTTGTTGCTGGGCTAAGACCCGGTGTTGTTGCTGTTACTACAGCACCCCTTGTTGTTTACCTGGGGGAGTTCCAGGGGTCCCCGCCCCCGCGGGCCCCGGGTTTGGGCCAGGCCTCATGTTGGATCAGGGGCCTGATCCCCCTAGGCTGTTACGTTGGCCCACGATTGTTTCTGTTACTGCAGCACCTTTGGGGTTGTGTTATACGGCACCTGGGGTTTCTTTTCCTGGGGTTTACTTGGGGAGAGTTCGGGGAAACATCGCCTTCCGGTCCGGTCTGTGACCAAGCCTCATGGTGGATCAGGGCCTATAAAATAGGCTGTTACTGCTGGCCGCACACAGTCCAACGTTTAAAAACCCCAACCTGGCTGGTCAGGTACCGACTTTAGGTGCCTGTCCAGTGCCTCAAGACAGCCATTGGTCTATTGGTAATCCCCCAAAATGTTGGGGGAGTTAAAGTCTTTGGGGTCCCGGGGGCCATTGTGTTGTCTCTTTAAAGTGCTAGTGGCACCCTGCTTTTTATTGGGATTATGTTGCATCGTCCCGAGTCTTTTTCTTTTTTTTAGGGGGTGACACCCCGTGTGCAAGTTTGGTACTAATCCCCCCTAGAATTATCCAAGTGTATATAATAATGTTTTCTCCCCCCCTGCATTCTATGGGGTACAGGTTTAGAAACTTCAAACGTTTCCCCGTAAATTAGGGGGGTTTATCCGGCCCATGTGCCATGAAGGTTTCTCTGCACATTTTCTAGGTCAGCAATTTCACCTGCCTTGAAAATTACCTTTGTGTGAAAAAATTTCCCGCCTAGATAGAACAAAAAAACCCGAAAAAGTGTTTATGGGCGTGGCATCCCAGTTTTTTAAGGTTCTTTATTATCCTTCCTGTCATTTTTTTAGCAGATGCGATTGATACAATGTTATGGTCCTTGAAGGTGAGATCCTTGACATGATCACTCCCAGGTCTTTGACATTAGTTTTTTGCTCTTTTTTGTGGTTGGAATTTTTTTTTCCCCACTTTTCCCCTATCGGGGTTTTATAATTGAAATTTCTCATCATTAAACTTCATATTGTTTTTTGCAGCCCATTTAAAATTTGGTTGATGTTCGGGTCTTGCAGGGTCTTCAATGGTGAAACACTGTCATGCAGATTCCCGGGGGTCATCTGCAAAGGAAGACACAGGGACAGTAGCTTATATCCCCATGTCCCATATAAGGATGAGGAACAAGATGGGAGGAGTACTGTGTCTTGTGAAACAGAGCTTTTCACTGTAGCCGCCTCAGACTTTACCCTTTTGACTACTACTTTTTGTGTTCTATTTGTTGGGAAAATTTTAGATCCAACTAACAACTTTTCCTGTTATTCCTTTATCATGCATTTTTTGTGCGAACACCATGGTCAACTTGTCAAAGGCTTTTTCAAGGTCTCTATATATTTCATCTGCATTTTGTTTGTCCCCTTTCCCGAGCATCCAGGACCTTGTCGTAGTTGGGACAGATAGGAGCGACCAGCTCCAAAAACCCCTGCTGCCCTGGGTTTTTGTTTGATGGGTATCTAGGGGGAGTGGCGATTTTTGCTTCTTAGAGCCCTTTCAAAGATTTTTTTGATATGGGACGTTACGCTAATGGTCTGTAGTTCTTTGTTATTGCTTTTTCTGCCCCCCTTTTTGGAGTGGGGCTATGTGTTTTTTTTAGTAACTGCATGATGACCTCAATGTCCTGGTCCCCCTCCCCCAGGATGAAAAACAAGTGATAGGGGCTTCATGCAGTTCTTGGGTGAACACGGGGTTCCAGGGGTCTGGGCCTAGACGGAGTGCATGGGCCTGTCATTTATCGCCTTTGTAGTCATTCGGGGGCAGGATAATATCAGATAGGTGTGTGTCTAAAATTCTGTGGCACTCTCCTTTAAAAAATTTTATTGAGGTCTTCGACTCTTATTTCTGGGTAGCTGCCCCGCTAAAAACTGAGTCATACTGGGACTTTAGTAGCTCATTGCCTTGCTGTCATCTGTGTAAAACCCATCCCGTTTAAGGAGGGGATCAATACTGGAAAGTTGTTCTCGATTTTGATTTGGCCTAAGAAGTGGGCCCCCTTTGCGAGCAAAAAATTTATTCCCGAAGCCTGCTCAAGTGCCATTACCAACGAATTTACTTCCTTAAGAAATTGCCATAGGTTACTCTATTTCAGACCCCAAAAAAAACACTTCCCAAACACTTACAATATTATACTTACATAATTGTACGTTCCCGGGGGGCCCGAAGGGGGGGCCACTGTCTTTTGGGGTTTTTTTAATTTCATTTATGGCTCTTAGTTCTTCCTGCATTTCTTGATTCCTGTAAGATTTCCAGTTTTAATTCAATGTTTGCTATTTCTCTGACCAGTGTCTACCTACGTATTTCAGATATGTTGGCCTCTTGTTTGCTGCTCCCCTTATTCTTTTCTTTTGCCTGTATAGGGAGTGCCTTTTCTTTCTAGTTTACATCTTATTCTTTTCCTTAAGGGAATTTGCCTTGAGCAAACCTCCCAAATCCCCCAGAGCTAATTTGTTATAGACATAGGGGGATCCTGATGCTTAGGCTATCTTCCCCCGTTTTTTATCATTTACGACTTGATTTACTTGGTCCCACCTTTTGTTTTTTGTTGTTGAAGTTGAATTTGGTGAAGGCTTCCCCGGACTGATCACATTTTGTTAGTCTGGGCCCCCCTCTCCCCCCGCAAAATGTCTGGGAAACCCCTATTATGTTGTGATCTGAGAGTATATTGTTTTTTATTATTTTTTCGTATCAGTCATCATTGTTAGTGAAATGAGGTCCCGCGATTATCCAATCTTGTAGGCTCTATTATTTGCTGGTTTAAGGTGAATTTGGTGCAGAGATTTAAAAACTTGTGTGTTGGGGTTTTTATCTGGGCTGCCTCCTGGTGTTATCTCTGCTACCACATTGTTTTGGAATATTCCTCCATTTTTGATGCTGGGGGAGGAGCTGGAAGGTTTTCCCGACAGTGGTCAATTTCCCGAAACTGTTCCTGGAATTGTTGGGACGTTGCATCCGGGGCAAAACCAAACAATGACCAGGTTTTGATTCTCGATCTTTACTGCTAAAACTTCAACTACATCATTTGGGGGCATTTAGGGAGTTGATAATGATAATTTTATTTCCCTTTTTTAAAACTTACAATGTTTGGTTTGTTGCATTTGATTACAAAGATGGCCACTAGCATGCCTAGGCATTTCGGGCAGATTAATACTGTTTTTTACTCAATATGGTTTAGGTTATGGGGCAGTACATTTGGACAAAATTTTTAGATATACAATTTTGGGGTGACGAGTCATACAATAATAATACAACGGTACATTCAGTAATGTGATTGGATTTGTCTGAAGTGTCGGGAAAAGATTGTTTTAGGTGGACTTAGGGCTAACTTAAGATTTAATAGGCTATAACTATATTAGGAATTTTATGTTTACAGTCATTTGGGTGAGTGTGAGTGTAAATTACAGATAACAAGACTGGGACATATTGTTTTGCATGTGTTCATGAGAAAAAAGAAAATTAGGTGAATATCATTCGTTTAGCTAATAATGGGGTGTGTTAGGGATATAAGATGTTTTTTAACAGTAGTTTTGAAAGTGGTGATTGAGTCTGGAGTTCTAGAGTTTTCAGGCAGGGAGTTCCAGATTTTAAGCCCTTTTACGTGCATCGATTTTTGTACATGTTTAGCCGGATACGATGAATGTCACAGAGATTTTTGTGTCTGGTTTTGTGTCTATGGGTCCTGTTGCAACTATCAAGAAAGTGTTTTAGTTCAGGGTTAATATTAGAATTTATGGTTCTGAAAATATAGGTTGCACAGTAGTAAGTGTGGATGTTCTGTACAGTGGTAAATTTAGGTCTTTGAAGAGGGGGGAGGTGTGTTGCCTTGGATTGAATTGCGTGATAGTTCTTATTGCGGCTTTTGTTGGGTTATTTTGGTTTTTAGGTGGGTTGCTGCTGTTGATCTCCAAGCACATATGGCATAGGTGAGGTAGGGATAGATGGTGAATAGTAGTATAGTGTGAGTAGGGCTGATTATGGTATGTAGTAACGTATTTTAGAGGGATCCCAACAGTTTTGGATACTTTTTGGTTATGTGTTTGGACATGGGCGCTGAATTTCAGGTTGCTATCAAGGTGTAGGCCCAGGAATTTGCCTTCATTTTGTTTAGCAATAAGAGTGTTTGATCACTATGTTCAGTTGTGCAACACCTGTTCTGTTACCAAACATAATGTAGAGGTTTTGTTAGTGTAAGTTTGTTGGCTGTCATCCCGGTTGATATTTTTATTAGCTCTTCATTAACAATGGTGTTGAGTAAGGCAAGATTTGGGCGGAGATGACATAAGTCTTATCGTCAGCAAAGAGTATTGGTTTCAGGTGTTTGTGATACATTGGGTAGATCATTGATGGTACTCCAGTATCAAGTGAGTCGTGTTGATGAGGTTGTGTTCTGAGCATATAAGTGACTGTGATATACAGGCCAAACCCTCTCCTTTTGCTTGTTCACTCTGTCACATGTATAGGTTGTAGCCGAGATCCCTATTTCATTGTCCAAGTGAGCCTCTATGTGGGTCTCTGTGAACCGCAAACATAGCATTTGATTCTGAAAGCAGTCCACGGATGTAAAGTTTTTGTTGTTCGTCGCTAGTTTTAGACCCTGTATATTTGCAAAGATAAATGTCGTCGGATTGGAGGTATGGGGGTCTTTTTTCCTGGCACTAATATCTGTTGTTCTGGAGTGGAGGCCATTGACTGTGATTCCACTCCAGAAATTATTTTTGTTGGTGTAGGATTTCTGTCATTTTTTGCCAGCTTTTTCCTTCCTGGTGCTATAAAAAAATCTCTCTCTGGAGTGGCTACTGCTGATACTACAGCACCTGGTGTTGTTGCTGTTACTATAACACCTGGTGTTGCTGCTGCTGTTACTACGGGACCTGGTGTTGTTGCTGTTACTATAACACCTGGTGTTGCCTGCTGTTACTACAGCACCTGGTGTTGTTGCTGTTACTATAACACCTGGTGTTGCTGCTGCTGTTACTATAACACCTGGTGTTGTTGCTGCTGTTACTATCACCTGGCATTGATGCTGCTCCTATTACCACAGCACCTGGTCCTGCTCTGTTACTGCACCTGCTCCTGCTGCTACTGTTAAAAAGCACCTGGTGTTGATGCTGCTGTTAATACAGCACCTGGTTTGATGCTGCTGTTAATACAGCACCTGGTGTTGATGCTGCTGTTTACCTGGAGTTTACCTGGAGAGGTTCCAGGGGTCAACGTCCTCAGCCCGGTCTGTGACCAGGCCTCATGTTGGACCCGAGCCTGATCAACCAGGCTGCTACTGCTGGCTGCACACAGTCCAAAGTATGAACCACAGCCTAGCTGGTCAGGCACGACTTTAGGTGCCTGTCCAGTCCGCTTGAAGACAGCCAGGGGTTTGTTGGTAATCTTCCTTATGTATACAGGTATGGAAGGATTGTGGATAGTAGAGTCAGAGTGCACATGCTGTGGATTCCGTCTCACATTGGTCTTCAGATGCATGATAGAACTGATAAATTGGCTAAGTTTTATGCTTTCAAAGAGGATAGATTACAATCTTGGCTTGTCAGTTAGCAGTTTGAGAACAATAATACGAAAAGAGCTTCAACTGAATTTTATTGACTTAAGACTCAGGGGGATTGACACCAGTCTACCCGGAGTCTCCTGGAAAGAATTCCAGGGGTCAACGCCCCGCGGCCGGTCTGTGACCAGGCCTCCTGTTGGACAGAGCCTGATCAACCAGGCTGTTGCACTGTGCCGCAGCGCGTCGAACCACA
>WNWK01042513.1:5000-15948 GCA_009830355.1 Cherax destructor | reverse complement strand
AGAGTGTGCATAAATGGGGTTAAATCCGAATGGGGACTTGTAACAAGTGGTGTTCCACAGGGATCAGTCTTAGGCCCATTGTTATTTATAATATATCAATGACCTTGATGAGGAATTACTAGTGATATGAGCAAATTCGCCTGACGACACGAAGATAGGTAGGAAAATTGATTCAAACATAGATGTCATAGAACTTCAGGAAGATTTAGACAAACTTAATTCGTGGTCAGAAATGTGGCAGATGCAGTTCAATGTAGATAAATGCAAGGTTCTGAAGCTCGGGAGTGTCCATAACCCAAGCACTTATAAGTTAAATAACGTAGAACTTAGCCATACAGATTGCGAGAAGGACTTGGGGTGATGGTAAGCAGCAACCTTAAACCAAGACAGCAATGCCTAAGCGTACGTAATAAGGCAAATAGATTACTGGGATTTATATCAAGAAGTGTTAGCAACAGAAGTCCAGAGGTTATATTACAGCTTTATACATCATTAGTAAGGCCTCACCTAGATTACGCAGCTCAGTTCTGGTCTCCATATTACAGAATGGACATAAATTCGTTAGAAAACATTCAGCGTAGAATGACTAAATTAATACATAGCATTAGAAATCTTCCTTACGAAGAAAGATTGAAGACCCTAAAATTACATTCACTTGTAAGACGTAGAATGAGGGAGACATGATCGAGGTATACAAGTGGAAAATGGGTATTAACAAAGGGGATATAAATAAGGTCTTGAGGATATCTCTCAAGAGAGAACCCGCAATAATGGATTCAAGTTAGATAAGTTTAGATTTAGAAAGGATATAGGAAAGTATTGGTTTGGAAATAGGGTAGTTGATGAGTGGAACAGTCTGCCTAGTAGGGTTATTGAAGCTAGGACCTTGGGTAGTTTCAAATTTAGGTTGGATAAATTCATGAGTGAGAGGGGTTGGATTTGAGTGGGACTCGCGCATGAGTGGGTAGAATTGTCAAAGCTTATTTCTTGGGTAGCTTTGAAAATTGGGTTGAGCAAATATTCTGTTAGTGGGATGGATTGTGAAGGACCTGCCTAGTATGGGCCAACAGGCCTGCTGCAGTGTTCCTCCTTTCTTATGTTCTTATGTTCTTATGTTAAGTTAGATAAGTTTAGATTTAGAAAGGATATAGGAAAGTATTGGTTTGGAAATAGGGTAGTTGATGAGTGGAACAGTCTGCCTAGTAGGGTTATTGAAGCTAGGACCTTGGGTAGTTTCAAATTTAGGTTGGATAAATTCATGAGTGAGAGGGGTTGGATTTGAGTGGGACTCGCGCATGAGTGGGTAGAATTGTCAAAGCTTATTTCTTGGGTAGCATTGAAGATTGGGTTGAGCAAATATTCTGTTAGTGGGACGGATTGTGAAGGACTTGCCTAGTATGGGCCAACAGGCCTGCTGCAGTGTTCCTCCTTTCTTATGTTCTTATGTAATCAAAGATTGATTGAGACTGATAGTTTGGTAGAACAAATTCATATCTATCGCCTGACTACTGAAAGACACATTTCTTAAGTTAGTCCTACAATCGTAGGTTCACTGCAGAGTGATCTGAAGAGGTGCGTTGCTTTCATAAGAACATAAGAACATAAGAAAGGAGGAACACTGCAACAGGCCTACTGGCCCATACTAGGCAGGTCCATGTCAAAACCAACGCACCAACAAAAATATTTGCCCATCCCATCCACAGCGGCACCCAAGCAACCTTCACAACCCTCCAAGTCCCGCTCAAATCTAACCCCTCTCTCATAAGATTACAGAAGGAAGTAACACTGGAGCAGGCCAACCGGCCCACACTAGGCAGGTCCCCCTCAAACCCTAAACCAATCCCACAAACAAAAACACCTTTCCAACCCAACTTTTACTCCATCCATGGAACAAGCTCCGATAATCAGGGCACTACCAAAGAGCGAACTGAAGGAGCTGAAGCACCCGGTCCATCACCAGGGCACTGAAGGAGCCGAAGCACCTGGTTCATCACCAGGGCACTGAAGGAGCCGAATCACCTGGTCCATCACCAGGGCACTGAAGGAGCCGAAGCACCCGGTCCATCACCAGGGCACTGAAGGAGCCGAAGTACCTGGTCCATCACCAGGGCACTGAAGGAGCCGAAGCACCTGGTCCATCACCAGGGCACTGAAGGAGCCGAAGCACCTGGTCCATCACCAGGGCACTGAAGGAGCCGAAGCACCTGGTCCATCACCAGGGCACTGAAGGAGCCGAAACACCCGGTCCATCACCAGGGCACTGAAGGAGCCGAAGCACCTGGTCCATCACCAGGGACCTGAAGCACCTGGTCGACACGTCTCCTGTCAGAGCATCCTAGAGACATTCAACAAATGCCTCAGCTGGCTATATTTGTTCGTTATGTTACAAACGATGGAAATGTAAAAGAAGAATTTTTAGACCTGATAAGTTTAAAGGAAACTTATCAGGTGGGACGGATTGTGAAGGATCTGCCTAGTATGGGCCAACAGGCCTGCTGCAGTGTTCCTCCTTTCTTATGTTCTTTCTTATGTTCTTATGAAATAACAGAAGGTATTAACATCAAAAATGTACTTAACAATCTTTATTAAATGCTCAACTACCATTACATAAACTTTTAGTATTGCAACAGACGGAATACCAGCTGTGGTAGATCAAAATGTTGGCCTAGTTGGGCAATTGACACATGATCTTATCTATCCTGAATGTATCTGTATGCAATGTGTCGACCACCTGGAAAATTTAGTAAGTAAACACTTCAAGCTCAACAGTGTCTTAAATTGGGTTTTAAAAAATTGTGAATTTCATTCGGACAAGTGCGAGAACCCACCGTGAATTTAGAAATTTTATTGAGGATCTGAAGGTTGAAGACAAGTCAAGTGACTGTATTGTAAGATGACTGTCAACTGCCAGTCATTGCTTTCATGAAGGAAATGAAAGAAATAGCCACAACTAGAAAATCACGAACAAATACAGTGATCTGATGTTGTTTACAGATGTAATGGATCACTTCCAATATTTTAAATCTGGCACTTCAAGGAAGATACAAAGTTTTACACAATTTGCCCAGAAATTTGACCACTTTCCCAACCTTAAATTAAGAACCTGACACTTTTCCTGATGTTGAAATTAAAGACAGTAAAGTGAAACAATACGAAGGAAACTTAGAAACACTTTGTAATGGTCTTGAGAACAAGTTTGAGAAACTAAAAAAGTTAAAGCCATGTTTTCAATTTATTGTGAATTGATGTCATCAACGATGGATGTCCTGTTGTTGCATCTTTAGTGATTGATGTCATCAACGATGGAGGTCCTGTTGTTGCATCTTTTGCCTCGGCTGTTGCTTCAATAGAAACAGAGCTTATTGAGGTGTGGGTTTTAAGCTGGTACATAAAAACTAATCTCTAACTGACTTTTGGAAACAAATCCCAGAAGCCAAGTGTCCCAGTGTTCAGAAAACTGGCTTCCAACTACTTTCTGTTTTTGGGACAACTTTCTGTTGTGAATCTTTCTTCTCTGTAATGAAATTTACCGAGTCAGAACATAGTGTTATCTTCACTACCAGTCACCTCACTGAGCGTCTTAGAACACCTGTGACATCCTACCAGCCAGATTTTAAACTACTAACTACAAAAATGAAGATTCAATCAAAGTCTTCACCGAGCAGAGACTCAACATATTCTGCATTGGTGAGGACTACAATATAGTTGTATTTTTTATTTATAAATGCAATTTTAAAATATTTTCTGTGGTTCTTGAACATTCAAAAATGTATGAAAAGTATTATTCGTAGCTCGTCTTATCGACCAACTTATCCACCACTGTTCTATACTTTAACTTAAGAAAGGTAGACTAGAGCCCATGAGGCTGGGAGGAAGTGAATCCGTTAACCCCTAAACTAACTCACACACTCACTCTCTCTCTCTCTCTCTCTCTCTCTCTCACACACACACACACACACACACACACACACACATACTTACAGACACACACATACAGACACACACACACACATACCTCCATATATACATACATACATACACACACATACACACACAGACACACACGCCAGGAGCTGAGTCTCGACCCCTGCAACCACAATTAGGTGAGTACACACACACGGGGTCAGGAGCTAGCATCTCACTGAATTTCATTCTCAGGTTCTAAACTTTTAACATTTAGATAAACTTTATATTTTTTTTCGGTCACAGCTAATGAAAATATTCTTGTTAGCTTAGTATGACACCCGGATAACTTAGTGTGACACCCGGATAACTTAGTGTGACACCCGGATAACTTAGTGTGACACCCGGATAACTTAGTGTGACACCCGGATAACTTAGTGTGACACCCGGATAACTTAGTGTGACACCCGGATAACTTAGTGTGACACCTGGATAACTTTTTGTGACACCTGGATAACTTAGTGTAACACCTGGATAACTTAGTGTGACACTTGGATAACTTAGTGTGACACCTGGATAACTTGGTGTGACACCCGGATAATGTAGTATGATATTTTGATAACTAAGTGTGTCAAACCAGAGTTTGTCACTTGCTGTGGGGTTAGAACCCATAGCAAGTGAGTCGTAAACCTCCAAGCCAGTGTGTAACCCACTGGGTCAGCTGGCTACAATAGGATTTATCCAGAGCCTCAGTCACCTTCACTTCCTCACTAGAGCCTCAGTCACCTTCACTTCCTCACTAGAGTCTCAGTCACCTTCACTTCCTCACTAGAGCCTCAGTCACCTTCACTTCCTCACTAGAGTCTCAGTCACCTTCACTTCCTCACTAGAGCCTCAGTCACCTTCACTTTCTCACTAGAGCCTCAGTCACCTTCACTTCCTCACTAGAGCCTCAGTCACATTCACTTCCTCACTAGAGCCTCAGTCACATTCACTTCCTCACTAGAGCCTCAGTCACCTTCACTTCCTCACTAGAGCCTCAGTCACCTTCACTTTCTCACTAGAGCCTCAGTCACCTTCACTTCCTCACTAGAGCCTCAGTCACCTTCACTTCCTCACTAGAGCCTCAGTCACCTTCACTTCCTCACTAGAGTCTCAGTCAGCTTCACTTCCTCACTAGAGCCTCAGTCACCTTCACTTTCTCACTAGAGCCTCAGTCACCTTCACTTCCTCACTAGAGCCTCAGTCACATTCACTTCCTCACTAGAGCCTCAGTCACATTCCCTTCCTCACTAGAGCCTCAGTCACCTTCACTTCCTCACTAGAGCCTCAGTCACATTCACTTCCTCACTAGAGCCTCAGTCACATTCACTTCCTCACTAGAGCCTCAGTCACATTCACTTCCTCACTAGAGCCTCAGTCACAATCACTTCCTCACTAGAGCCTCAGTCACATTCACTTCCTCAGTCACATTCACTCTACTAGAGGCCCGTCACTTATTCTCACTGACCTCAGTCACCTTACTTTCTCACTAGAGCCTCAGTCACCTTCACTTCATGACCTCAGTCACCTTACTTCCTCACTAGAGCCTCTAGTCACATTCACTTCCTCACTAGAGGCTCAGTCACATTCACTTCCTCACTAGAGCCTCAGTCACCTTCACTTTCTCACTAGAGCCTCAGTCACCTTCACTTCCTCACTAGAGCCTCAGTCACATTCACTTCCTCACTAGAGCCTCAGTCACATTCACTTCCTCACTAGAGCCTCAGTCACAATCACTTCCTCACTAGAGCCTCAGTCACCTTCGCTACTTCCTCACTAGAGGCCCTGTCACATTCACTTCCTCACTAGAGCCTCAGTCACCTTCACTTTCTCACTAGAGCCTCAGTCACATTCACTTCCTCACTAGAGCCTCAGTCACAATCACTTCCTCACTAGAGCCTCAGTCACATTCACTTCCTCAGTCACATTCACTTCCTCACTAGAGGCCCTGTCACGTTCACTTCCTCAGTCACCTTCACTTCCTCACCAATGCCTCAGTCACCTTCACTTCCTCCCCAAAACCTCAGTCATCTTCACCTCCTAGAGACGCTCGAGTCCTTCCTGATCTTCTAAGTCAGCCACTTCTTCCTCACTGGTCGTCTCACATTCGTCCTCCTCAGTCACTTCCTGTCCTCACTGCTACGGCTCGTCCTTCACTTCCTCACTGGTCAGTCCTTCATCAGTCCCTTCCACTGGCTCGTCCTCACTGTCGTCCCTCAACTGGTCAGTCCATCCACTCTCCCTGTCTCTCACACTGGTCGTCCATCTACTGGTCACTGTCCTCACTGGCGTCTCACTGTCCCTCACTGGTCGTCCTCACTTACTGGTCGTCCTCCACTGCGTCCTCCACTGGTCGTCTCACTGGTCGTCCCTCACTGGTCGTCCTCACACTGGTCGTCCATCACCTGGTCGTCCTCCACTGGTCGTCCTCACACTGGTCGTCCCTCCACTGGTCGTCCTCACACTGGTCGTCCCTCACACTGGTCGTCCTCACACTGGTCGTCCTCACACTGGTCGTCCTCCTGGCGTCTCACACTGGTCTCCTCCCCTGGTCGTCCTCACACTGGTCGTCCTCACACTGGTCGTCCTCACTGGTCGTCCTCACTGGTCGTCCATCACACTGGTCGTCCCTCACCTGGTCGTCTCACACTGGTCGTCCCTCACTGGTCGTCCTCACACTGGTCGTCCTCACTGGTCGTCCTCACACTGGTCTCCTCACACTGGTCGTCCTCACTGGTCGTCCCTCACTGGCGTCCTCACACTGGTCGTCCATCCACTGGTCGTCCTACACTGGTCGTCCATCACTGGTCGTCCTCACACTGGTGCCCTCACATGGTCGTCCTCACTGGTCGTCCTCACCTGTCGTCTCACACTGATCGTCCCTCACACTGGTCGTCCTCACACTGGTCGTCCCTCACACTGGTCGTCCTCACACTGGTCGTCCTCACACTGGTCGTCTCTCCACTGGTCGTCCATCACACTGGTCGTCCCTCACACTGGTCGTCCTCACACTGGTCATCCTCCACTGGTCGTCCCTCACACTGTCGTCCCACTGCGTCCTCACTGGTCGTCCATCACACTGGTCGTCCTCACATGGTCGCCTCACTGGTCTCCTCACATGGTCGTCCTCACTGGTCGTCCTCACACTGGTCGTCCTCACACTGGTCGTCCCTCACACTGGTCGTCCTCACACTGGTCTCCTCACACTGGTCGTCCCTCACACTGGTCGTCCTCACTGGTCATCCTCACTGGTCGTCCTCACACTGGTCGTCCTCACACTGGTCATCCTCACTGGTCGTCCTCACACTGGTCGTCCCTCACACTGGTCGTCCCTCACACTGGTCGTCCCTCACACTGGTCGTCCCTCACACTGGTCGTCCCTCACACTGGTCGTCCCTCACACTGGTCGTCCCTCACACTGGTCGTCCATCACACTGGTCGTCCCTCACACTGGTCGTCCCTCACACTACATAGTTCCTCTCGTCTGGTTAAACTATCAAACTTTTGTATTTCACTTCCTTATGATACTACTGTTTCTATTGTTGTTGTTGTTGCTGCTGCTGTTGCTGCTTCTGTTGCTGCTGTTCTTGTTTTGTTCTTGTTGTTGCTACTTCTGCTGCTACTGTTGTTGTTGCTACTGTTGCTGCTGCTGTTTCTACTGCTTCAACAGCATCTAACCATTAATTAAACTATCTACGCTTCTTCTAGCCTTCAAAGACGTCGTCTAGTTGAATCAGCTCTCATATACAACTTTCCTAACATGCATCTTAGTCCTGGAATTGCTTCTGTAATTCCTGTCTTTCTCAATACATTGTTAAATGTTGTAATCTTCAGAACACTCGTGACTTGACCTGATCTCTGCCGCCTCTTCCACTTCTTTCCTTTTGATCTTGTGTTGTAATCTGTGATGTACACATGTATTGCCTGGACACTATGGTGATACTGTACCATGTATTGTCTGGACACTGTGGTGATACTGTACCATGTATTGTCTGGGACACTATGGTGATAATGTCTAGCTGGATTGCCGTCTAACAAACCATAGCGCAGTTCACATTATATAAAAAATTCCTTTACTTCATAACTGCTAATTAATATATTTTTTAGTTTGTAAAACTTACTTAAAAGTTGCATTGATTCGTCATAAAACAAATTAAAATCGTACAGAAACCCGTCTTAAGTTATGGAAGAAGCAGAGATGAAAAAGGTTCCAGAAATATTGTTTTACTGTGTGTTTAAGTTGTGTTATGAACTCCAGGAGAAAGTTGTGAGGAAAAATATTGTAAAGTTTAACAACAGTTATGGTAGCACAAATAATTACTATCAGTTAGTAATTACAAATAGGTAATTAACCTTTACACAAACTATACGAAAAAATAAGAATGATTATTACAGAACACAGCCACTGTGAGATCCAGCACTGGGCCCTGATGGTCACCAGGTCAAACACTGTGAGATCCAACACTGGGCCCTGATGGTCACCAGGTCAAACACTGTGAGATCCAGTACTGGGCCCTGATGGTCACCAGGTCAAACACTGTGAGATCCAACACTGGGCCCTGATGGTCACCAGGTCAAACACTGTGAGATCCAGCACTGGGCCCTGATGGTCACAAGGTCAAACACTGTGAGATCCAGTACTGGGCCCTGATGGTCACCAGGTCAAACACTGTGAGATCCAGTACTGGGCCCTGATGGTCACAAGGTCAAACACTGTGAGATCCAGTACTGGGCCCTGATGGTCACCAGGTCAAACACTGTGAGATCCAGCACTGGGCCCTGATGGTCACCAGGTCAAACACTGTGAGATCCAGTACTGGGCCCTGATGGTCACAAGGTCAAACACTGTGAGATCCAGCACTGGGCCCTGATGATCACCAGAGCAAACACTGTGAGATCCAGCACTGGGCCCTGATGATCACCAGAGCAAACACTGTGAGATCCAGCACTGGGCCCTGATGATCACCAGAGCAAACACTGTGAGATCCAGCACTGGGCCCTGATGATCACCAGAGCAAACACTGTGAGATCCAGCACAGGGCCCTGATGGTCACCAGGTCAAACACTGTGAGATCCAGCTCTGGGCCTTGATGGTCACCAGGTCAAACACTGTGAGATCCAGCTCTGGGCCCTGATGGTCACCAGGTCAAACACTACCGTTCTTTCTAATAATAATAATAATAATAATAATACTCTATTGAGACATGGTACAATGATACATGGTAGACAAGAAATATAGTTATTAATGAGATGTACATGCCAAAAGCCCCTAATAATACTCTCCTGAGATCATTTTATTACACTTCTATTTGATGTATTTTTTACGACAATGTGACGAACGAAATTAAATTAATAAACAGATATTTATAAACAATAACCTTATGTTTATATTACCTTCTTTATTAATTTTAATGTGGGATCTTTATCGCCAAGTGTTGTTCAGTCTTTGATATATTCACTTATAACAGCTTTCAAGTGACGTTATTTTAGTGAAGAATATATGTTGTTTACACACTTTGTCTGGCAAGACTTGATGTAGATGAAAGATTGTCAAGTTACATCAGTCAACACCAGATATTTTCCTCGTTGGTTCACTCACAAACTGTTTTAAAAACAGTCTAGACTTAACCCAGTAAGTCGCAAGACTCAAGATTTCAAATGAAACATTTCAGACAATCTAGGGAGGCGGTCGGTGGCCTCCGGAGACTGAATCTTGTTGCCGGGTCTGTGGTGTGTAGCACGGCAATTCACCGACAAGCGAGAGGGACGGCGAAGCTCCTCTGGCAGAGTCCAGAAGGCCGCAGGAGCGGTCGGGCAGAAGCCCAGGAGACTATCGTCACCTCGGGAAAAAGTAGTGTGTGCCGTTTTCCTTAGACGGCGATGACAGATTGGGCAGAAGCCCAAGAGACTATGGACACGAGTGAAATTTAAATCACACGTTGTGATTACGTTTTTGTCACGAAGTTTCTGTTAGTTACTTTCAAAGTTTTTTAGTGTGCACAGTGCATTTTAGTGTGCACAGTGCACCTTAGTGTGCACAGTGCACCTTAGTGTGCACAGTGCACCTTAGTGTGCACAGTGCACCTTAGTGTGCACAGTGCACCTTAGTGTGCACAGTGCACCTTAGTGTGCACAGTGCACCTTAGTGTGCACAGTGCACCTTAAAACAGCTTTTTCATGTTCATGAAATAACAGCCAAATTGTGTCTTCAGCTTCAGCCTTTATATCTTCGATGCTGTAGATTAAGTTTTTCTGACATGTAACACAAGTCTACCCACTTTGTGTTTCCATCAGTAAGTTTAGTTAATATTCCTATACGTGACATGTTCCTAAACATTTTCTTAAACGTGTTTCAGACATGTTCCAAACATGTTCCAGAGATTTTCCTAAATTTTTAATTTAAATCTGGATTCACATATTACATTAATATTCTTCCTGATTTTCAGTAACTTAAGAAAGTGTTAACATCAAAACTGTTATTGAACTTTATAAAATACAATGTTTAACGTATAAGACTTCTATATAAACATTACCATAACATTGTCGTCAACAAATATCATGACTTTTATTACTGTTGAGAATATGAAACATAAAAATAGTGAACAATAATATATCATTATTTCAGATGACGTAAAACTCATGAATGTAAAATTGTGTTGCCGCTGTCTAGTAAAAATCTCTTAAGACAGTTTAATTTAAGATTATATTATAACTGACATTAAGATAACAGAAGCTGAAAGAAAATTTGAGAAAAAAATGATAGGAGACGAGGTGGTCAGGTTGCGTCATCAATCACCACAGACAGTTGCGTCATCAATCACCACAGACAGTTGCGTCATCAATCACCACAGACAGTTGCGTCATCAATCACCACAGACAGTTGCGTCATCAATCACCACAGACAGTTGGGTCAGCTGTTCAAGTCTACCTCAAGTGCACCTCACTTTTTATATGTATTTTGTCATTTGCACTTATATTATTACAATGATTATTTACTTTTACG
>WNWK01042512.1:0-15949 GCA_009830355.1 Cherax destructor | reverse complement strand
TAACATCCCTTTGACTCATAGGAGTCTTAAACCCAAATTGACCCCTTGTTTTGTTCCCCTTCTGGAACTCTTGTTCTTCCACCTTATCTATTCCTCGCAGTTTTTATATGTCGTTATCATGTCCCCAACCCTCCTGTCCTCTAGTGTCGCCAGTCCGATTTCCCTTAACCTTTCTTGGGGGACAATCCCCTTAGCCCTGGGATAGTCTTTTTTGCAAACCTTTGCACTTTCTCTAATTTCTTGACGTGTTTAAGGTTTCCAAACTGGTGCTGCATACTCCAGATGGGCCTGACGATATGGGGCCAGAGTCTTGACAATTCCTTAGTGAGGTATTGGAACGCTATTCTTAGGTTTCCAGCCGCCCGTATGCTGCAGCAGTTATCTGATTGATGTGTGCCTCAGGAGATGCTCGTATTATCTCACCCCAAGATCTTTTTCTTTGAGTGAGGTTTGCAGTCTTTGGCCACCTAGACTATACTCTGTCTCGGTCTTCTTTGCCCTTCCCCAATATTCATGACTTTACATTTGGCAGGGTTAAATTCAAGGAGCAGTTACTGGACCAGGCTTGTAGCCTGTCCAGGTCTCTTTGTAGTCCTGCCTGATCCTCGACTGATTTGATTCTTCTCATTAACTTCACATCATCTGCAAACAGGGACACTTCTGAGTCTATCCCTTCCGTTATGTCATTCACATATACAGTGGACCCTCGCCATTCGAATTTAATCCGTTCCAGGAGCTTGTTCTTAATGTGAAATGTTCAAAAGGCGATTTAATTTTTCCCATAAGAAATAATGGAAATACAATTAATCCGTTCCTGCTGTCAGGAGGCATGACAAAATAGTACTTCACTGTGCAGCTATTATCACCTCGACAGCTTATTTATCTATCACAATTCATCTAATATGACATAATAAACAATATAAATAACATAAAAACCTGATATACACTCTAGAATGAATAAAATATGTATGTCATTACAAATGTGGTGGCTGGGAAGGACGGTGGTGGCGGGGGATTCTCATTACAGCTGTGAAAACATCTTCCCATTCTTTCCTCCTTCAGGCGTGTTGGTATAAGGAAACGGAGTTTGTAATGCTATCTGCATTAGATCACTTCCAGTCAGCTTCCAAGTAGTGAACAGAAATCGTACATGTCAGGCTGGTAACAGCAACAACAACTGGTTTGTTTACAAACTCCCTCCCGACCTTCATTTAATCTTGTTTACTCATCACTGCCTCTACCACCACTGCCTCTACCACCACTGCCTCTACCACCACTGCCTCTACCACCACTGCCTCTACCACCACTGCCTCTACCACCACTGCCTCTACCACCACTGCCTCTACCACCACTGCCTCTACCACCACTGTCTCTACCACCACTGCCTCTACCACCACTGCCTCACATTAATGAACAAACTCCAAACAATTATAATTAAGTGTGAAATGTCTGGATGGCGTTGCAGGGTATTTCTCTCGAGTGTAAACAACGGGGACTGGCTCTCAAGCGCCTGGGCGGACAGGTGATGGACACTTGTTGAATCGTGATATTTTGTTCGCATGACGATATCGATTTTCTTGTTCTAATGACAATTTGTTCGACTGCCGAGCCGTCTGAATAGCGGGGGTCCACTGTACCAAAAACAGTACAGGTCCTAGGACTGACCCTTGTGGAACTCCACTCGTCACAGGTGCCCACATAGCAGCTTCTTCACCTCCTCCTCGGTTGTGTGTATTTCATCCAGCACTTGTTGGTATACCTCCCTATTCTGAATTCCTGGAGTCCTTTCTGTCTCCTGTGTAAATACTTCTTTAAATCTCATGTTGAGCTCCTCACATACCTCTTGGTCGTTTCTCGTGAACTCCCCACCTTCCTTCCTCAGCCTGATTACCTGGTCCTTGACTGTTGTTTTCCTCCTGATGTGGCTATACAACAGCTTCGGGTCAGACTTGACTTTTGATGCTATATCATTTTCATATTGTCGCTGAGCCTCCCTTCTTACCTGTGCATATTCGTTTCTGGCTCTTCAGCTAATCTCTTTATTTTCCTGGGTCCTTTGTCTTCTGTACTTTTTCCATTCTCTATTACACTTAGTTTTTGCCTCCCTACACCTCTGGGTGAACCAAGGACTCGTTCTGGTCTTCCCATTACTTCTGTTTCCTTGGGGACAAACCTCTCCTCTGCCTCTTTGCATTTGGTTGTCACATATTCCATCATTTCTTTTACTGGTTTTCCTGCCAATTCTCTCTCCCACTGAACGTCTTGTAGGAAGTTCCTCATACCTGTGTAGTCCCCTTTTGTAGTTTCGTTTCTCCCTTCCTATTCCTGCTCCCTCTCCACTTGTAGCTCAACTATATAATCAAAACACATAACCAAATGATCACTAGCTCCAAGGGGCCTTTCATACGTGATATCCTCGATGTCCGAACTACTCAAGGTGAATACTAGGTCCAGTCTTGCTGGATCATCCCCACCTCTCTCTCTGGTAGTGTCTCTAACATGTTGATGCATGAGGTTTTCCAGTACCACATCCATCATCTTGGCTCTCCATGATTCAGGACCCCCGTGGGGCTCCAGGTTTCCCAATCAATCTCTTTGTGATTGAAATCACCCATAACTAGTAACTTTGCTCTCCCCATGTGGGCTCTTCTGGCTACCTCAGCTAGTGTGTCTACCATTGCTCTGTTGCTTTCGTCGTATTCTTCTCTTGGCCTCCTGCAGTTCTGTGGCGGGTTGTACATTACAGCAATTACCACCTTATGGCCCTCAGACTGAACTGTTCCTACTATATAGTCCCTTTCACCCATTCCATCCATTCCTTCCACTTCCTCAAATCCCCACCTGTTCTTAATGAGCAGTGCAACTCCTCCACCCCCTCTGCTCCCTCTATCTTTCCTGAGGATTTGATATCCGGGTGGAAAGATTGCATCTGTTATCATCCTGGTGAGTTTCGTTTCTGTGAGTGCTATTGTGTGTGTGTGTGTGTGTGTGTGTGTGTGTGTATGTCTGTGTGTGTGTGTGTGTGTGTGTGTATGTCTGTGTGTGTGTGTGTATGTGTATGTCTGTGTGTGTGTGTGTATGTGTATGTCTGTGTGTGTGTGTGTATGTCTGTGTGTGTGTGTATGTCTGTGTGTGTGTGTGTGTGTGTGTGTGTGTCTGTGTGTTTGTGTGTCTGTGTGTCTGTGTGTCTGTCTGTCTGCTGCCTTTCCATCTGCTCGTCTCTCTATCCCAGGGAGCGGCTTGTTTACGAGCTTCTCCCTGATTCCTGAGCAAGTGAAAATGCGTATTAATTGCGTCATGCTTATTATGTCTTATATCTACAAGAACTGTAAAGCATTTTGCCTGGAATTTTTAGGTTATCCTAGGTAATATACACTATGTATAATAATTGTACTTATGTGTACATGTGAGAGAAAGACAGAGATATAGACAGACAGACAGAGATATAGACAGAGATATAGACAGACAGAGATATAGACAGACAGAGATATAGACAGACAGACAGAGATATAGACAGACAGAGATATAGACTGACAGAGATATAGACAGACAGACAGATATATAGACAGACAGACAGATATATAGACAGACAGACAGATATATAGACAGACAGACAGAGATATAGACAGACAGACAGAGATATAGACAGACAGAGATATAGACAGACAGACAGAGATATAGACAGACAGACAGAGATATAGACAGACAGACAGAGATATAGACAGACAGACAGAGATATAGACAGACAGAGATATAGACAGATAGACAGAGATATACATAGATAGATATAGACAGACAGATACAGACAGATAGACTGCCAAAACCAGCCAGCCAGCCAGCCAGCCGGCCAGCCTGCTGAATAATAATAATAATAATAGTTTATTTAGACATGATACAATGTTGTTATTTAGACATGATACATAGTTAGGTATAAATGAGGTGTACATGCCAAAAGCCCCTAATATGCTGTGCATTGTGGGCATTCTTAAGATTAATTAATAGTAGACTACATGGTAAAAAATTATGGTTGATAATTTACAAAATAGGTATAATTGTATATGTAAGTTGTAAAATTTGAACATAAGTTGAACATAATAATTTATTAATAGTTGCAATGCAATTAATTGAATGAGATCAAACAATTTAAAACAATTAGTTGCATTGCAATTACAGTTTATATGGTCATTATATAAGTTACACAGAGTACAAGAGAGTAAATTATTTTTTTGTTAATGTTATAGAAACAGTTAGCTCAATACGTATTACACATGTTCCAGAACCGTTTCTCTTTACTTAGGGCATAGGTTACAAAACATTCTGGCAGGATGACACTACCAGTGGTATCAAAATTGAAAGGATGTTGGACAAATGTTACACATGGGTTATTATTGAGGTTTTTTATATTTCCTCGGCCACTTGTGGCCACATCCATCAATTTCCTCTTAAAAGGGGAGTGTTAATACGACATTACATCAGTGAATCCCTGGAGTTTGCCATTCTGTTTGCTCTAGCTGGCGCTCAATCGACCTGGTGCTCCCACAAGGTACTAAGTGGTCCCAGATTTTTTTAATACTCCACATACCGAGTAAAAAACTGATCAGGCATCTCATGCCAATCATGCCAAATTTGGAGGCAGGAAAAATAAAATGTAGATCTGCATTCGGAGCGCTACGCAAGTGAACGTAGATCAACGTTTTTACAGTTTAACCCTTTGACTGTTCTGGTCGTATACATACGTCTTACGAGCCAGTGTTTCGAACGTATATGTACTCAAAAATTCTTGCGGCTTCAAATCAAGCGGGAGAACGCTGGTAGGCCTACATATGAAAGAATGGGTCTTTTGGTCAGTGTGCGCAGTATAAAACAATTCCTGCAGCACACACTGCATAATGAGAAGAAAAAAACTCTGACCGTTTTTTTCGTTTAAAACAGCGACTCTGCAGTCTATTTTCGTATGGTATTTATTGATGTATTCTCGTTTTCTTGGTCTCATTTGATAGAATTGAAGATATATTACAGAAATAGAGATGATTTTGATTGGTTTAACGATGACAAATACCTTGAAATTGAGCTCAAAGTAGCGAAAATGTTCAATTTTTGCAGATGTTCAAGAGTAAACAAATCACACCACGCGTCCAATACACATCAACTGGTGAGTCTAATATTTTTGCACAAGTGCGCTGATATTATTTATACCGTTTTACAATGATGCAGTTGTATACATAACAGAAAATCTTATATTTTTTGTGAGAATAAAAATTTAAAATGGAAAGCAAAAGTAATGTAAGAGGGGCCTGGAGACGTGACTAATGAACAGAGATGTTATTTTAGTGCCACGAATGTCTGCCTTGTTTATTCTGGACCCTATTTTGAAATTGGCATCGTTTGAAATTTGTGTGAAATTGGCCAAATTGCCATTTCTGACCACTTTTTTGGGTAGTTGAAATTGGTAAATGGGCGGTTTCTTGTACTCAATCAATAGAAGAAATGGAGTTCTACCGAAATAGATATGATTTTAGTAGACTGGAACATTGGAATTGGCCAAAAATAGGGCTCAAATTGGGCGAAATCGCCAATGAGTAAATATCGTCACGACCGATAACTTCGCGAGAACATAATTCCATAAGTTTTCCATCAAATATCATACTTTTGGTGTCGTTATGATCGGAAAAATATTCTCTATCATTTCATAAGATTTTTTTTTTCAAAAAAAATTTCAACCCTGAGAACGAGTTTGGGAGAGGGCCTGTTGACCCCCAAACGGTTAAAACGCCGACTTTGAGGTGTATTTTTCGTATAGTACTTATGGTTGTATTCTCTTTTCGTGGTCTCATTTGATAGAATGGAAAACATATTACAGAAATAGAGATGATTTTGATTAGTTTCATGATGAAAATGACCTTGAAATTGAGCTCAAAGTAGTGAAAATGTTTGATTTTTGCTAATGTTCAAGAGTACACAAATCACGCCATTTGTCCAATACACGTCAACTGGTGAGTCTAATATTCTTACACAAGTGCACTGATATTATCTATACCATTCTTACAATAATGCAGTATAGTCTGCATAACAGTAAATCTTCTATTTTTTGTGTCTACCTGGAGTCTACCTGGAGGGCATTCCGGGGATCGACGTCCCCGCGGCCCGGTCTATGACCAGGCCTCCCGGTGGATCAGGACCTGATCAACGAGGCTGTAACTGCTGGCTGCACGTAGTCCAACGTATGAACCACAGCCCGGCTGATCTGGCACTGACTTTAGGTATCTGTCCAGCTCCCTCTTGAAGGCAATCAGAGGTCTACTGGTAAAGCCCCTTATGGCTGGTGGGAGGCTGTTGAACAGTCTTGGACCCCGGACACTTATTGTGTTTTCTCTTAGTGTACCAGTGGCGCCCCTACTTTTCACTGGGGGTACGTTGCACCGTCTGCCAAGTCTTTTGCTTTCGTATGGAGTGATTTCTATGTGAAAATTAGGGACCAGTCCCTCCAGAATCTTCCAGGTGTAGATTATGATATATCTCTCTCGCCTGTGCTCCAGTGAATATAAGTCTAGTGCTTCCAGGCGTTCCCAGTAGTTAAGGTGTTTGATGGAGCTTATACGTGCAGTAAAGGTTCTCTGTACATTCTCTAGATCTGCAATTTCACCTGCCTTGAATGGGGATGTTAATGTACAGCAGTATTCTAGCCTAAAGAGAACAAGTGATTTAAAAAGGATCATCATTGGCTTGGCATCTCTTGTCTTGAATGTTCTCATTATCCATCCTATCAGCTTCCTCGCAGATGTAATAGTGGCATTGTTGTGGTCCTTGAAGGTGAGGTCTTCGGACATTACCACACAAAATCAAAATAGAAAGCAAAAGTAATATAAAAGAGGTCTAAAGTCATGACTAATGAACAGAGTAAATCTTATTTTAGTGCCAGGAATGTCTGCATTGTTTATTCTGGACCCTATTTTGAAATTGACATCTTTTTTATTTTGCAAATTCCCAATTTCTGACCACTTTATTGGGTAGTTGAAATCAGTAAATTGGTGGTTTCTTGTACTCAATCGATAGAACAAATGGAGTTCTAAAGGAATGGTATGAGTTTGGTCAACTGTAACAATGGAATTGGCCTTAAATAGGGCTCAAAGTCGGCGAAATCGCTGATGCGTATATATTACCGACATCACTAACTTTGCGAGAGCGTAATTCCGTAAGTTTTCCATCAAATTTCGTACTTTTGGGGTCATTACCATTGGGAAAAGATTCTCTATCATTTCATAAGAATTTTTTTTTTTTTTCCAAAATTTTGCGACAGAATGACAGTTTCAGAATGGGGCCTCCGACAGTCAAAGGGTTAAGGGTTTATTGATCTTTCCAAAAATTTTTTTTTAACACACTGGTCGTCTCCCACCAAGGCAGGGTGACCGAAAAAAGGAGAAACACCTTTACCATTACTCGTTCCATCACTATGATGCCAGAGGCATGGCAACACTACGCCCCTTCTTCAAAGTGCAGGCACTGTACTTCTCACCTAACTGCTGGTTTCCTGAATTCATAAATATTACCTTGCTCACACTCCAACAGCATGTCAAGTCATAAAAACTACTTGCCCCCACTCACTAATATCTAACATGTTCACGTATGCCTGTTGGATGTCTAAGCCCCTCGCATAGAAAACCACCTTTACCCCCTCCAACCTTTCCAGGGATGACCCCTACCCCTAATTCACTACAGATTTATACATCCTCAAAGTTATTCTAATTTTCTCCAACCTTTCTTACGTCTAAACCACCTCAAAAGACCATCTTCAACACTCTGGATAATACTTTTAGTAACCCCACACCGTCTCACTTCCAAACTATGAATTCTATACATAATAGTCACACCATACAATGCCCTCAAACATGACATCTCTACTGCCTTCAGCCTCCTTCTTACTGCTACATCAAAAAATCTATGCTTCATACCCATATTAGAGCATTGGTACTGCTATAGTCTGATACATTCCATTTTTGCCTCCATGATGGTCTTTGTCTCAACAGATGCCTAAATGCACCACCCACCTTTATTCCCTTGTCAATGCTATGATTTAACTCATCATTCACAGATCTGTCCACTTACAAATTCACTCTCAAATATTTGAATAAATTAACTTCCTCCATACTCTCTCCTTCCAATCTGATATCCAATCTTTCATTACCTAATTTTTTTGTTATCTGAGCTCATCACCTTGCTCTTTCCTATACACCTTTGCAACTTCTCTTCAGACTCTCCCAAAAGCACAGTGTCATCAGCAAAAAGCAACTGTGATACCTTCCATTTTTGTATTAGATTCTTTATCTTTTAATCCCACACCTCTTTCCAACACCCGAGAATCCATTTCTCTTGCAACCCCATCTGCAAATATGTTAAACAACCATAGTGACATCACACATCTCTGTCTAATGCCTTCTTTTACTGGGAAATAATCTCCCTCTCTCCTACACACTCTAACCTGTGCTTCACTATCCTTGTGAAGACTCTTAATGGCTTTCACTAACCTACCTCCTATTCAATACACTTGCAACATCTATCATACTGACCCCCCTATCATAAGCCATTAAGACAACACCAACTTCCTTACCATTAACTAAATACTGTTCACTAATATGCTTCATTGTAAACACTTGGTTTACACATACCCTACCCTTGCTAAAACCACTTTGTTCATCTGCAATGCTGCTCTCCATCTTACTTTTAATTTTCAATAATAACTTCCATGAACTTTGCTAGGTATACTCAACAAGCTTATTCCCCTTTAATTCTTAAACACTCTTTTATCCCCTATTCCTTTATAAAAAGGAACCAGCTTTTAACACTTTCAGGGTCCAGAGGCCAAATCTCAAAGTGTGAGCCAGGGTCCAAGAATTTTTGGAGAGAAAAAAAAAAAAAAAAAAAAATTCTTACAGAATTAGAGATAATAATTTTTTGTAGGTAATAAAACAAAACAAAATTTTTTTGATCAGTAGTTACGGAGATACAGAGGCGTGAAGTTGACCCTCAATGACCGGGTGGCGGCAACATCCGCGACATCAATAAAGTCGCCTTTTTTTTATTTTATGTTTTTGTTACTTTTTTCTTTTCTTTTCTAATATTTTTTTTCAAATAACTTTTGTGGCCTGTGGGACCAATATAATGTATAATTGTACACTCATTGTATTCAACACAATATGCGAACTATTTTGTTTATCATTATATTGCTTAGAAAACTTGTTTAAAAGTTTTTTGTAAACAAAATAATGATGAAAATATTAGTGTGGTTATTGTGTTGAATACAACAGTACCATGTAGTACAATGGTACTATACGATACAATGTATCATATGGTACAATGTACCATATGGTACCCTGTACCATAGTACAAGGTACCATATGGTACAGATACAGAGATCCCAATGGAAATAAGTCACAATGACTTTTTTGGGTTATCCTAGGATCTTTACACATATGCTGTTGCATTGGGCAGGATCAGTGTGCTGCATGCTCGTGGCACCATATGCTACAATGTACCATATGGTACTATGTGGTACCGTTGTATTCAACACAACCACCCTAATATTTTCATCATTATTTTGTTTACAATAATTGTTTACAACAAAAAATATGCAAAAATGTTGTATGTATATTAGTAATGTTCTATTATATATTTACAAATGTACAGTGACTGGACATGTTCCAAGAGGTGGATGACAAAGCGCTTTGTCTAGGAAACTGCTGTGTCAGTTCCTTGAGACCAACACTCACTGCTCAGTCTGGGCTGCTGCCTACCTTCCACCAACACCACTTACTGACCATATGGTACAGAGTATCATATGGTACAGGGTACCATATGATACAGGGTACCATATGGTACAGGGTACCATATGGTATAGGGTACCATATAGTACAGGGTACCATATGATACAGGGTACCATATGGTACAGGGTATCATATGGTACAGGGTACCATATGGTACAGGGTACCATATGGTACAGGGTACCATATAGTACAGGGTACCATATGGTACAGGGTACCATATAGTACAGGGTACCATATGGTACAGTGTCCCATACAGTACAGGGTACCATATGGTACAGATACAGGGATCCCTATGGAAATAAGTCACCCTGACTTTTTTGGGTTATACTAGGATCTTTCCACATATGCTGCTATGTATGATAATCTATGTAACTGTATTTGTGTACACCTGAATAAACTTACTCGAGCGCATGTGGCGTTGTAAGTTCATTCATGTACAGTCAACCCTCCATTTTCGCGTTTAATCCGTTCCAGAGGGATCGACTAAAACTGAAATCAACAAAAACTGAAATCATTTTCCCCATAAGAAATAATGTAAATTCAATTAATCCGTTCCACACACCCAGAAGTATTAACAAAAAATTTTTTTTTTTACCTTAACCCTTTGACTGTTTCGGACGTATATTTACGTCTTACGAGCCAATGTTTCGGACGTATTTATACGCCTAAATTCTAGCGGCTTCAAATGAAGCGGGAGAAAGCTGATAGGCCTACATGTGAGAGAATGGGTCTGCGTGGTGGGTGTGCGCAGTATGAAAAAAATCGGGGACCCAGTGGTGCATTGTGGGAGCGCCATGTTTGTAGTCCTTGTTCACCATGCCTGGCGGTAAGAAGTACCTCACTCCCCGGCGAATTGGAGGCCTTCTCTTCCCAAGTGATAGTTCTAACAGCGATGGAAGTGCCAGTGAAAGTGAATTCCATGGTTTTCAAGAGGGTGTGACCGAAAGCAGTGCCCAGGATAACATAATTAGTGATGAAAACCCAGATGACCCACAGCCTTCCACCTCTGGTGCTGGGCCGTCTCATTCACGTTCACCTGTACGAGAACGAAAGAGGAAACTATTTCCCCGTGTAGAAGACTCTGATGTGAGCAGTGTAAGTGATGATGACAGTGATTTCAAAGTTATTGAAAGCAGTTCTAGTGGCGACAGTGAGGGAGATTATTCTCCAGTGAAGCGGCAGTATGTACGACGCAACATGCGTTCTGGTAGTGTGCCATATGCTATTCCAAGGAAAAGGAGTAAATCTCGGAGTACATCTCTTGGCCCTACACCAATAATTGATAATGAAGATGACGATATTGTTACAATGGGGATGCGTAATGTGCGTGGGGCAGGTGGTGGTGTTGGCGGTGGCATGAGTCATGTGCCACCACGAGCGGGCCACGCTGCTACCCACGCTGCTAACTCAGCACAACCACCATCAACCACCCCCACACTTCCACAACCTGCACAACCACAACCTGCACAGCCACAACCTGCACAACCACAACCTGCACAACCACAACCACCTGTCAATATCCAGTACGCACCAGCAGACCGCATCTGGGATTGGCAGCAAGGTGACAATTTTGTTCCCAATCCCCATGACTTTGATGAAGCACAAAGTGGAATACGGCCATCGTGTACACTTGGGAACAATGCTACTGAACTGGAATGCTTTCAGTTATTCTTCGATGAACCCCTGATGGACATTATTGTCAGGGAAAGCAACACATACTATGAGTACACCATGGCAAACACATTTCTTTCACCAAATTCACGGCTACACCAGTGGAAGGACACAACTGTGGCAGAGATGTACTTGTTCTTTGCCACAATAATGCTTATGCCACATGTTTATAAGCACACTGTCACCACATACTGGTCGACAGAACGCCTGATTTCAACCCCAGGTTTTAGTGATATTATACCAGTGAATCGTTTTTGATACTGTTGCGTATGCTTCACTTTTCTGATAAAACCAGGCCTGACAGAAACGACAGGTTATATAAGATCAGGAATGTGTTCATGTACCTGAAACAAAAGTGTTGTATGTATTTTTATCCCTTCAGGAAGCTTGTTATTGATGAGTCTTTGATTTTGTTCAAAGGCAGACTATCATTCAAGCAGTATATACCAAGCAAGAGGAAACGCTTTGGTATAAAGTTATTTGTACTGTGTGATTGCAAAAGTGGTCTGGTTCTGGATCTAATTGTGTACACTGGCAGTAATACATTGAGAGATACCATGAAGTTATTGGGTATCTCTGGTGATGTGGTTAGAACAATGATGGAACCATATCTTGGTAAGGGGCATATATTATATACTGATAACTGGTACACGAGCCCTTTACTCAGTGATTTCTTGCGAGTGAACATGACAGACTTGTGTGGCACAGTGCGTGCAAATCGTAAACATATGCCTAGGTTTGACGCTGGCACTCGTAGAGGTGAAGTGCAGGTGTTTGCTGCCAATGATATCATGGCATTTCGGTGGCAAGACAAACGTGATGTCACATTGTTGACATCAGTTCACAGACATGAAATGGTAGACAGTGGAAGACAGAATAGAGAGACCAATGAACCCATTCTAAAACCTGCAGCTGTGATGGACTACAACCTCAATATGCGCTTAGTGGACAAATGTGACATGCAGATTGGGTTTGCTGATTGTGTACGCAAAAGTTATAAGTGGTACATAAAACTCTTTTTCCATCTTCTTGACATTTCCATGCTGAATGCTTATAACATGTACAAGTTGAAGACCAACAACAAACCCAAATATGGTGAATTTTGTTTGTCAGTCATCAGACAAATAATATTCAAGTACCAAGGAGCAACACCTGCAATAGACCAGCGCCCACGAAATTATCAACACATGCCCTCTCGTATGAGGCCTGGTGATCACTACCCCATACAAGTGCCTGCTACTACTCTCAAGAAAAATGCTCAGAAGAGGTGTTTTGTCTGTAAACATTCCACAAAACGCCCACAAACACGCAGAGACACTCGTTTTATGTGTGAGGAGTGTAAAGTACCACTGTGCTTATACCCATGTTTCAAAGAGTTCCACAAGCTGCAGGAGTTCTAGGAAAGTGTTCAGTGAGTGTACATATGTATATATATTATAGAACAATAGTAATGAACATTTTTGTCGTTTGTTTGTGTAAACAAGTTTTGTAAACAATATAAACATACCATTGTTTGTGAAGTTATTGTGGTGCAAACAACGAGTGTATATATATACATTGCACCTTACTGTGGTCTCACAGGCCACATAAGTTACATAAAAAAGAAAATAGTGAAAAAACAAGAAATCTACGAATGGAAGTAAACAGAAGTTTACCGAGTCAGCGGAATTGCCGATGTTGCCATACGCAGCTCAAATTGCGCCAACTTTACGCTCTATATCTCGGTAAGTACTGATGGAAAAAAATTTTTTTAGGCTTAAAACAATCAGCAAAATAATCCTAACATATTGGTAAGAAAAATAATTTTTTTTTTTCGAATATTTCCCGACATAGAATGACAGTTTCAGAAAGGGGTCTCCGACAGTCAAAGGGTTAAAGATAGATTTACATGCACAAAAGAATGAACATTCAACATGAAACTTACCTTTATTGCGGACTGTTGTTGCTGGATAGAAGACAGGGAGAAGAGGAGAGGGAAGAGAGGCTATTGTTTGGAAGGGGAATCCCCTTCCATAAGGACTTTAGGTACCAAGTCCTTATCCGGGGTCACTTCCCTGCATGCCTGCTACACTCCCTCCTTGTCTACTACACTCCCTCCTTGTCTACTACACTCCCTGCATGCCTGCTACACTCCCTCCCTGCCTGCTACACTCCCTCCCTGGTGCTACACTCCCTGCATGCCTGCTACACTCCCTCCCTGCCTGCTACACTCCCTCCCTGCCTGCTACACTCCCTCCCTGCCTGCTACACTCCCTCCCTGCCTGCTACACTCCCTCCCTGCCTGCTACACTCCCTCCCTGCCTGCTACACTCCTTCCCAGCCTGCTACACTCCCTCCCTGCCTGCTACACTCCCTCCCTGCCTGCTACACTCCCTCCCTGCCTGCTACACTCCCTCCCTGCCTGCTACACTCCCTGCTTTCCTACTACACTCCCTGCATGTCTGCTACACTCCCTGCTTTCCTGCTACACTCCCTGCTTTCCTGCTACACTCCATGCATGCCTGCTACACTCCCTGCATGCCTGCTACACTCTTTCTTAAATTCCATCGTGTTTCTCACTTTCTTTACCAAAGGACTGGCACTAAGAGCTTTCTTTGGGCCCATGGTGGCTTATTTAGCAGTCACACACAACAATCAAGGGCCAAAAACAATGAATTGTTAAGAAATGTTTTGTATGAACTCGCAGGATAATGTTCACTCAACCAGAAACAATGCTACAATGCCTGAGAATGTGCGTGGGAGGTGGGCTTGCGGGCTTTGTATGTGCGCTGGGCATTGGACAGGTTCTGTACCATAACGAAAACGGAGCTAATCACCGAAAACTGAGCCAATATTTCCACGAAAAAAGTGCCCGAAAACTGAAATCACAGATAACGGAGATACATGAAAATGGAGGGTTGACTGTATACACAAATACAGTTACATAGATTATCATACAAATTTGACCATGGCGTAATAGCACACAAAATGCGTGATAAAGGAATAACAGTTAAAGTTGGTAGATGGATCTATAACTTCCTGACAAACAGAACACAAAGAGTAATAGTAAACAGAGTAAAGTCCCAGGCAGCTACGGTGAAAACCTCTGTTCCACAAGGCACAGTACTCGCTCCCGTTCTATTCCTCATCCTCATTTCTGACGTAAACAGAGATGTAAACCATAGCTCCATGTCTTCCTTTGTGGATGACACCCGGATTGCCATGGCAGTGACCTCCATTGAAGACACTGCAAAACTCCAAGCGGACATCAAAAAAATCTTTAAATGGGCCACTCAAAAGAAAATGAAGTTCAACGAGGAGAAATTTCAACTACTCAGATATGGAAAACTTGAGGAAATAAAAAATGTATCAAGGTATACGACAAATTTTAACCATACAATAGAGCGAAAAAGAAATGTGAAGGACTTGGGAGTGATAATGTCAGAGGATCTCGCTTTTAAAGACCACAACAATATATCTACCTCATCAGCTAGGAAAATGATAGGATGGATAATGAGAACCTTCAAAATTAGGGACACCAAGCCCATGATGACACTCTTCAAATCACTTGTTCTCTCTAGGCTGGAATACTGCTGTACACTAACGGCCCCCTTCAAGGCTGGTGACATTGCAGACCTGGAGAGTATACAAAGAACTTTCACAGCACACATAAGTATGATAAAGCACGTAAATTACTGGGAATGGTTGAAGGTCCTTGATCTGTATTCCCAAGAATGCAGGCGAGAGAGATACAATGGACCCCCGGTGTTCGTCCTGCTCCAAACTCGCCCTTTTATGTAAGTCTATTTTTTTAAAAGCTTTTATAAGTGTATTTTTGGGGGTCTAAAAGGACTAGTCTACTTTACATTATTTCTTATGGGAATAAATTCGTTTGGTAATGGCACTTGAACAGCATTCTGGAACGAATTATGGACAAACACCGGGGGTCCACTGTACATGGTAATACAGTGGTCCCTTGACTATCGGTCTTAATCCTTTCCAGGAGCTAGACCTCAACTCGAAAACTTCGAAACTCGAAACCTTATTTCCCATAAGAAATAATGTAAATACAATTAATCTGTTCCACCCAAAAATATTCACAAAAAATACATTTTAATTATAGTTCTACATACACAAAACAACATTATTAACATTTACTTACCTTTATTGAAGAGAGTTGCTGGCATCTGGAAGATAGGGAGGAGGACAGGGGGAGGGGTTAGTGTTTGGAAGGGAAATCCCCCTCCATAGGGACTTCAGGTAACAAGTCCTTATCTGGGGTTACTTCCCTTCTTTTTCTTTTAATGCCACTAGGACCAGCTTGAGAGTCACTAGACCCCTTCCTAGAAAAATAACTGTCCAGAGTCTCTGTTTCTGGCGACTCTTCAACATTTTCCTGAAGTGGGGAAGATTCTGTCACTGAACATGTTGCAGATGTGGCTTGCCTCAGCTTGCTCAGGGTGGTGTTTTTCAACAAATAT
>WNWK01042511.1:0-15950 GCA_009830355.1 Cherax destructor | reverse complement strand
GCAGGACGCCGGTGTATCACCCACCCCCACACCAGCAGGACGCCGGTGTATCACCCACCTCCACACCAGCAGGACGCCGGTGTATCATCCACCCCCACACCAGCAGGACGCCGGTGTATCATCCACCCCCACACCAGCAGGACGCCGGTGTATCACCCACCCCTTTTAACCAGCAGGACGCCGGTGTATCATCCACCCCCACACCAGCAGGACGCCGGTGTATCATCCACCTCCTTAACCAGCAGGACGCCGGTGTATCACCCACCCCTTTTAACCAGCAGGACGCCGGTGTATCATCCACCTCCACACCAGCAGGACGCCGGTGTATCATCCCCCCCCACACCAGCAGGACGCCGGTGTATCATCACCCCACACCAGCAGGACGCCGGTGTATCATCCACCCCTAACCAGCAGGACGCCGGTGTATCATCCACCCTTAACCAGCAGGACGCCGGTGTATCATCCACTCTTAACCAGCAGGACGCCGGTGTATCATCCACCCCACACCAGCAGGACGCCGGTGTATCATCCACCCCACACCAGCAGGACGCCGGTGTATCATCCACCCCTAACCAGCAGGACGCCGGTGTATCATCCACCCCTTAACCAGCAGGACGCCGGTGTATCATCCACTCTCTTAACCAGCAGGACGCCGGTGTATCATCCACTCCTTAACCAGCAGGACGCCGGTGTATCATCCACCCCTTAACCAGCAGGACGCCGGTGTATCATCCACCCCCTTAACCAGCAGGACGCCGGTGTATCATCCACCCCTTAACCAGCAGGACGCCGGTGTATCATCCACCCTTAACCAGCAGGACGCCGGTGTATCATCCACCCCCACACCAGCAGGACGCCGGTGTATCATCCACCCCCACACCAGCAGGACGCCGGTGTATCATCCACCCCACACCAGCAGGACGCCGGTGTATCATCCACCCTTAGCCAGCAGGACGCCGGTGTATCATCCACCCCTTAACCAGCAAGACGCCGGTGTATCATCCACCCCCACACAAACAGGTCGCGGGTGTACCATTCACCCCCTTAACCATTATGACGACCGTGTATCATCCACCCCCACAACTGTATGACACCGGTGTATCATCCACCCTTTACCAGCAGAACGCTGGTGAATCATCCACCCCTCACACCGGCAGGACGCCGGTGTATCATCCACCCCACACACCAGCAGAACGCCGGTGTATCATCCACCCCCACACCAGCAGGATGCCGGAGTATCATCTACCTCAACATCAGCAGGATGCTGGTGTATCATCCACCCCCCACAGCAGTAGGACACCGGTGTATCATCCACTCTCCACAGCAGCAGGACACCGGTGTAACATCCACCCCCACACCAGCAGGACGCCGGTGTATCATCCACCCCCCACACCAGCAGGACGCCGGTGTATCATCCACCCTCCACACCAGCAGAACGCAGAGTCTATGAAATAGGAAGGGTAGCCAAGACGGGAAAATGAATTATGAAGAGTGGAAATTTCTGCTTCAAGGAACTGAGGATCACAAATGCGGAGAGCACGGAGAAAGAGGGAGATAAGAACACTTTTCTTGACAGAGGAAGTATGATAAGAAAAGTAGTGAATGTACATTCCACTGTGCATAGGCTTGCGGTACACGGAAAAGGCAAAACCTGTTACTGAGCGGTGGACATGAACATCAAGGAAAGGAAGCAAAGAATTAGATTCCCAATCAGCTTTAAACTTAATGGAAGGGGCAAGATTATTAAGAGCATCAAGAAATGGTTGGAAGAGACTTGAGTCATGAGGCCAAAGAGCAAAGATGTCATCTACATAGCGGAGCCAGAGTGATGGACGTACATCAATAGTGCCTTGTATATGTCCTCTATTTTATTTTATTTTATTTTTCCCCACTGTGTTCTTGTTCTTACCCTTACCTGCCGTCAGCGTCTTTGCAGTGCTCCTTTCCTAGCTTATGACTGACTCCACTACTACTACCACTACCACCATCACTACTACCTCCATTACCCCTCCACCACTTTCTTGTGCCCTTCCCTGTCTGCCTGGCTATAAATACCCCTTCCTCCTGTCCTTCGTGTTAGTGTGACTTTGTAAATGGTCCAAGTCGGACCGAAACGTCGTCGTAAGCTCCTCTCCTTTTATATGTGCGGGTTGTGTGTGTATGATGTCTCAGCTTTGGTTAGACAAGAGTAAAGTCCCGATGGCAGAAGTTGCACTTCTTCTGTTTGCTAAAGTGAAGAACTTGTTCCCAGGTCATATGAAGAGGATAACAGGGCGTGTTCATCTTCATCCAATCCCATAATGACGAAAGTCTACCATATATGTGATCAATACAATGCTGACCCCGATGGAGAAATCTATCAATAATAGAGCCGTTCCTGTCTATCACTATATAACCATAAGCTATCGCCACGTGCCTAGCTGGTTTGCGATTATCAAGGTAGGCCTCTAATAATACTTTATAATAATAATAACAATAATACTTTATTGAGACATATTACAATGATACATGGTAGACAAGAAACATATTTATTAATGAGATGTACATGCCAAAAGCCCCTAATATGCTGTGCATTGCGGGCATTCTTAGGTCTACTTAATTCTAGACTACATGGTAAAAAGTTATGGTTGATAATTTATATAATAAGTATAATTGTGTATCAAAGTTATAAAGTTTGAATATAAGTTGAACATATCAATTAATTGTAGCAATGCAACTAATTGAGTGAGATAACAATTTAAAACAATTAGTTGCATTGCAGTTACAGTTTACGTGGTCATTATAATGTAAATGTTATGGAAATAGTTAGCTTAGTATGTATTATTCATAACAGGTTTTTACATTTAAGTGATTAGTCAGGTTTTTACATTAAGTGATTATTCTACTTTGTTGGGAATGTTTGATATTGAGCATTTAGCTTTGGGTGAGAAGGTGTTTTTTTAGCATCGTTTTGAATTGGGGTACAGGCAGGGTTTCTTTGGCAATGACAGGTAATGAATTCCAAATTTTCGTGCCTTTATATGCATTGAGTTTTTACATAGTGTTAGATGGACACGGGGAACATCGAAGAGTGATCTATGTCTAGTGTTATGGTCATGTGTCCTGTTAAAATTAGTAAGGAGAAGTTTGAGTGGTGGGTTAATATTTGCATAGTGTTCTATGTATGTAATAGGCACAGTAAAAAGTATGGATGTCTTGTATGGTGAGTAAGTTTAGGTTTTTGAATATTGGTGGAGTATGTTGTCTGGAGTGTGAATTTGTTATTATTCTAACTGCTGCCTTTTGTTGTGTTATTAGTGGTCTGAGATGAGTTATTGATGTAGAGCCCCATGCGCAGATTCCATAGGTGAGGTAGGGGTAAATGAGTGAGTGATATAGGGTAAGGAGAGCTGGTTGTGGAACATAGTACCGTATCTTGGATAGTATTCCCACGGTCTTTGAGACTTTCTTGAAAATTTGTTGTATATGTGTCTGAAATTTGAGGTCACTGTCAAGATGGATTCCTAAGAATTTTCCCTCTGTGAGTTTTGTGATAGGGGACCCGTTTATCATTATGTTAAGTGGTGCGTTTGTAGCTCTGTTCCCAAACTGGATAAAATATGTTTTATCAATATTGAGAGTAAGTTTGTTGGTCATCATCCAGGTAGATATTTTCTGTAATTCAGTATTTGCAGTGTTGGCTAGTATGTCTGGGATTGGGTGCGAGATAACGTATGTAGTGTCATCTGCAAAAGGATGGGTTTGAGTAGTTGAGATGCATTTGGTAGGTCGTTAATGTAAATGAGAAAGAGTAGTGGGCCAAGAACACTTCCCTGTGGGACACCTACGGTAATAGTTTGCGCGTGGAGCTAGCTCCATTTGTGTACACATATTGGTTTCTGTTGCTAAGGTATGATTTTAGGTAGTTGAGGAGTGTCCTCTTATACCATAGTGTGATAATTTTAGGTGTAACAGATCATGGTCAACTGTATCAAAAGCTTTACGTAAATCAATGAAGATTCCCACTGGGATTTCTTTTTCTCAAGGGCGTGTAAATTATTTCTAACATGTGTATAATGGCATCATTTGTATTTTTATTAGGCCTGAATCCAAATTGACAGTGGTTCAGTACGTTGTTGGAGGTGAGGTAGGAATATATTTGTCTATGAATTAATATTTCAAAGATTTTGGAGAGAAGGGGAAAGTTAGATATCGGCCTGTAGTTATTCAGGTCTGTTTGATCTCCTCCTTTATGTATTGGAGTGACCCTCGCTATTTTGAGTATTGATGGGAAGGTAGAGGATTCAATGGATTTGTTAAAGAGTGTTGCAATAATTGGTGAGAGAGAGAACTTAGAGAGGTTTTTTTTGTATATAAAAGGTGGTAAGTTATTTAGGTCACCTGCTTTATTTTTTAATGTGTTGATTATAAGTGAAACTTCTATTGGGTTGGTTGGGGCTAGGAATAGTGTGTTCGGATAGGTGCCAGTGAGATAGTCGTTAGGTGGAGTATTTGAACTTGGAATTTTGCTTGCCAGCTTTTTACCTATGGTGGAGAAGAAATCATTGAGTTTGTTTGCTGTTTCAATAGGTGGGAGTAGGGGTTCATCTGGTCTTGTTAGCTTGATTGTTCTGTTTGTGGATATCTTTTAGTTCCTAGAATTTCAGATAGGGTTTTCAGGTCTTTTTATATCACCTTTTAAGTTATGTAATCTGTTCTCATAGTACAATTTTTTGACCTTCTTATCAGACTCGTTAGGTTTGATGAGTAGCGTTTATGCTTTATGTTTTCTCTTGTTATTTGACCCTATTCTGTACTGTTTTTCATATAGGTCTTTATATTAATGGATTTGAGTATGCTGAGAGGTTAGAGAACTATTTAACTTTTAGTTGTGATTTGTTTAGTCTTTTAGGCAATGCTTATTAAAGAGGTATTGGTCTTTTAAAGAATTATTAATACATATGTGGGGAATAAGAGATTACCTGTTGCTTCACTAAACTTACAACTAATAATCTCCTGGTAGTGGACGACTAGTATAATTTACGCGGTTACCCCTTGGAGGCGTTAGAAAACTAGACCTCAGGTCACATCCAGGGTCCTTCGATATTCTCATCTAAATCCAATCTTCCTTGACCAATTTACAGAATGAGTAACAACCAAGTTACGGTATTGTTAAATTTGTGGACTGTAGGTTAAAATCTGACTGATTGGGGAAGGAGGTAAGAGTGACTTGTTAATCATCACTATCGTGCCATGCTGTCACTTGAAGATCCCGTCATTATCATTCCCACCGTAGACCCACATTATCCCAACATACCTACTGGCCAGACGGTTGCTAAGAAATAAGAGTACTTACAGTGGGGAAGAAACAACATTCTTGTCGCTATTCTTCGACGGATCTCGTGGTCCTGCTCGGTAGATTATTCTTCCGGCAAGACGATGATGTTGGTGGTTGTCCCGATGAGTCAAGAGAAGATTGATCCCTTGAACTCTCATACGCCCACGAGACCGGGCGTTATTTAACGTGGTTGGTCGAGGTTGCGATTCATATCCTCTCACTATACGTAACACTTTAAACACTATTCACCCGTCGGTTTAATGTCCCACTAATTTACCCTCGTTAGAATTTAATCCCGACACCCCCCTCATACCCCATGACACATACAAGTAGTCTGCCACTAGGTACAATACAGCCCGTCTCACCTCCCTCCCACCCCTCCCACATCAAAGCTCAAGGCCCGTAATGTTGAAAGCCCTCTTCCCCCCACCCTGCGTAACACCTTCCCAAACCATTCACGCACAACTTTCAATAAAGGACAAAAATACACCGCATGATACGCTGTATCCTCCTCCCCGCATCTATCACACAGCCCTCCCTTCCCTATCCCCATACGGAACAAAATTGCCTTCGATGCAACGATCCCCATTAAAAACCTATACACAAATTCACGTACTCTGGGTTTGAGCCACAACTTTCTTAATCCCTTCCATATACCCATCCAATCATACACAGGGTATATTGCTGCCCCATGCAACACCTCCCCATGCACCCCTCCCCTGCCCAGGAGACTCGCAGTGATCCGCCTCGGCTCCTTAACCACCATGATCCTCCTCAACATTCCTTCACACTCCCTCAGATCATTCCCCTTCCACCACCTTCTGACATCTTCCATAACCAATCCCACTCTCCTCCCATGCACCCCACCCACCCTGAGGTATCGATGCTTAATGTAAACACACTGCAGATGCCTTGCTAACGGGATGAGCCCCAAACCTCCTTGACGTACCCTCGTCATTACCACTTCCTTACTTAACCACGCTCTCCCATAACCCATATATAACGTAATGCCCTTCTCTGCAATTCCTCCACATCCTCAAAAATAATGGGGAACACCGCCGCCACATGCCACAGTTTACTAAACACTAATGAATTGACGATCACTACCCTCTGATGCAATGTGACGTCTCCAGGCTGCCATCCACCCATACGCTTAATAGCCTCCCTTACTACCACCTCTGCATTAACCGCCCGGGCCTCCACCGGGTCTGCCCGGTACACCACCCCACAAATCTTCACCTGTTCCAGTATTGCCCACCCCTGCCCTCACCAACCCTCCCCCCTACCCACCTACCTACCTCCAACAATTTAGATTTCACATAGTTTACTTTCATCCCAGTAGCCTTCCAAAAATCTCTACAAAACGCCCCACATTCACTAACTCCTCTACATCTCGCACTAGTACAGTAGTATCATCCACATATCCAACTATCCCTACATCCCCTTCCGTCCCCTCAGCCCTTCCTCCTGAAACTAAACGATAAAAGGGGTCTTGCATGCAAGCAAACAATACCTGGGACAAGGGGCAGCCCTGTCTTAAACCCTTATCCATAGGCACCTCCATTCCAATTTTACCATTTATCTGTATCCGAACCTTGGCTCTCGTATACAGAGTCTCTACCCACCCTACTAATTCATTCCCAAAACCCTGCCTCCTCATGATATCGTACAACATACTCCTGTCAACACTATCATAAGCAGCACTCCAATCGATACTCAACACCCCTTCCCCTTCACCACTCTCAATAAAATCCCTAATTTGACCATGACCCACACCCATGCTTCTACCTGGGATTCCTACTTTAACTAAACAATCCCTTACGGGCTCCCAATTATGCACATAGAAATCCTTAGGGAGACCATCCAATCCAGGTGCCTTCCCTTTGCTCAAACCCTGCACTGCCTCCCATACCTCTTCCTCACTAATCTCTCCCTCCATTTCTTTCCTGTCGTCCTTACTAACAATAGACATAATCCCGTCCCCTACTACTGTCCTGTCCCTCATCCCTCCCTCTTCCTCCTGCAAGTACTCTTTTACCCAGTGATCTGCATAGTTACTTATTCCCTCAGTAGTTCGGAGCAATTGTCCTTCCCTATACCCCCCCAACTCCCGACAGACCTCCAACATCATCATAGTTGTGTCCCTCTGCCTCTTCTTAAACCGTCGGAGAACACAGGCCGATGGCCTGTCTCCCCACAAGACCTCCTCTAGTCCTCCTCTCACGCGTGTCGCATTAAATCGCTCATTCTGCAGTTCTTTCAGACGCTCTTTCAGAATACCCATCTCATCCATCCTAGAATTCCCTCCCCTTTTGTAACAATCCTCCAGTTGACCCTCCAAGTACCTCTGTAATCTGAATTTCCCCAATTCTCTTCCCTGCCCATTTTTGTATAATACTTCCTAATACACGGCTTTGCCCACATTTCCCACCAACTCAGTAAGTCTCCCGCATGCTGACCTCTCTCCCATTGCCCCTGCCACCATGCAGCAAAACTTTCTCCCTCACCAACTCCCTGCAGTAAACTTATATTCAATTTCAGTAGCTGTCATACCTTTTAATCATTCCTTCCCAGCTAATATCTGTCAACACACCCCTATGATCAGAATATCCCACGTCCATAGCTTCTACCCTACCAACCTGTATCTCCTTAGTTACATAAATCCTATCTAGGCGCGCCTGATATCCCCATCTCACGAAAGTGTGCTCCACACACCAACCTCCTCCCCTAACTACATCCATCACCCCGGCTGCTCCTAATACCTCCCTCAGCACTCCCAGGACACAGCCCGCTCCCCTGGGTTCTACATCCAGTCTCCTCCTATAATGGTTATCTCAGGCAGTCCTCTCAAATTATACAGCAATACTTCCTTAACAAAACGTTCCTTAGTACTCCTGCAGAGATCCGCCGGCATATACACACTTATAAAACTCACGCGCACGTCACCCCACACCCCGTCCACCCTCACCACCCTACCCTCCTCTCCCGCCTCCCACGTTAATAGCTTAAAAGGACTAACCTCGAGCATGACCACAGCAGCCCCTCCCTTAATTTCCCTGAATTACCTGCATACACTCTGTATCCATTCAAACACAATTCCTTCGCACACCTGAAATTATGTTCTTGTACAAAACAAATATCTACCTTAAACTGTCTCATAGTCACCTCGAGCCATCGTCGTTTCACCTCGGCCCTAAGGCCGTTAACATTTATGGTGAGACTTCTGAAGACGACATAGGGGGTTTTCCTCGATACCTCTAGACTTTTGGCGCTCCTCCCGCCTTCTCCTTCACCCCCTGACCACGTTTAAGCCCTTCTCTTCCTGACACCCCACCTTTCCCTGCGGGCCGCATCTACCCATGGCTGTGTACAAACTTTCTGCGCATGTGTGATCACGTCCTCATCGGACCCACCCACAGGCCTCTTATGTGAATCACCACTATAATCCATAGCCACATTTTCTAACTGTTCATCCTGCCTGTGAACCACAGCCACCACATCCTGCACCACCAGGTTAGATTCCCTGTCATGTGATGTAAACACACCCTCCCCAGGCAGCTCCACATGCCCATCACCAGGCTCTAAAGGGGACGCTTCTCCGGGCGTGCCAAGAAAATCTCTGAGGGCATCTTGCAAAATTTGGGGCAAGTCCCCTGTAAAATCCCCCCATCCACAGGTGCATTCCCCCCCTCCGTCTGTTCAACACCCGAGCCTGCAGACAGTGTCTCACAGGTACCACCAGTCCCATCCACCTCATCACTCCACCTTTTACTCTGTCCCACACTTTGTGGTATCGGCACCACACTCTCTGTCTTGTCAACCTCCTTGTTATCCATCCGTTCTTCCTGACGACGGTCAGTCCTCCTCCCACAAGCAGCTGCAACATGATCATACGCCCCACATAGTCTGCAGGTTCGTTGCTGACCGGCGTATGTGACGTAGACTTGAGTCCTAAAATCCTCAAGGACAACATACGAGGGAATAGGCCTTTGGAGAGTCATTTTAAGGGAATATGACCCTTCCTGCAATCCTGCATAAATACCGTCGGTCCATTTGCCCATCACTGCCGTATGAACCACTCCAAATTGTTGAAACGCCACAAGAATATCCTCATCAATGACTTCAAATGGCACGTTTCGGACTCGAATGAAGGTATAATATCGAGATACATCTCTCAAGCGTACCTCCAGGCCAGCGTTGATCACTATTGGTGTGTCTTGAAAGCCGTCCACAATCCTCTCATATGCCGCTGTTGTAGCAAACTTGATGAAGATACGGTGCGCCCCATTCAGCGCTATGCCTCGTAATTCCTCAGTTCCAATGCCATAAGCATCACGGATAATCGCAGGCAACAAAACATTCGAGTTATCCAGGTACACTGCTCCCTTCAATACTTCAACACACATGGTGTTGATCCTCCTTCTTCCACCAGCCGCCATATTGCTGAAAATCAGTAACTCTCTCGTTGGCCACCAGGAGTCAGCAACAAGAGAACCACTCAGCACGAGGGCCAGGCGGCGAATGGAATGAATTAGTAGGGTGGGTAGAGACTCTGTATGCGAGAGCCAAGGTTCGGATACAGATAAATGGTAAAATTGGAATGGAGGTGCCTATGGATAAGGGTTTAAGACAGGGCTGCCCCTTGTCCCAGGTATTGTTTGCTTGCATGCAAGACCCCTTTTATCGTTTAGTTTCAGGAGGAAGGGCTGAGGGGACGGAAGGGGATGTAGGGATAGTTGGATATGTGGATGATACTACTGTACTAGTGCGAGATGTAGAGGAGTTAGTGAATGTGGGGCGTTTTGTAGAGATTTTTGGGAAGGCTACTGGGATGAAAGTAAACTATGCGAAATCTAAATTGTTGGAGGTAGGTAGGTGGGTAGGGGGACGGGGTGGTTTTCAGTTTTGGAGATGAGTCATATGTTCTGTGCTATTACGTTATTATACACTGGTGAATAGGTATGTTTTTTCTTACTGTGTAACTTAATTATTGATGTTAATGATCAACAGTGTGTGTAGTTTTGTAGGGGATGGCGCTGTTAGTATAATTATTATATTGTTACAATTGATGTGTTTATATTATCTTCTAATTTTGTAATGTAATAAAGTTTCATTGTGTCGTTTTCTGTACTTTACAGACGTGTGAATAATAAGCACTTGGGGGATGACTATATTTAGTATATTTTGTTATACTGTCATTTACGTCATTTAGTGGCTGTTTGTGATTTATGTCCTTCGGGATTATGTACATACGGTTATTATTTTTCCTGTTCATGGATGGTAAGCATTGAGTGATAAGTTTTTCTGGTTTTGTGCATTGTTTTTATGCTTCGTATGTTTTCTAAGTAGGGAAAATTTTGTTAACCTTTGTTGTTGCTTTGCTCAAGCACAGTTAGTGCTTGTATTTTAAGTTATCACTCTGTCTTCTGTCTCCGTATTGTCATGTGTTTTGTAATTGTTTTTTCAATAAAATATAAAAAAAAAAAAAACTATTCGACAATGCTTATTTCACCGATGCGAGTACAAAGAAACGGCAGACGCTGACAAAGGAGGAAAAAGAACAAGGGATAACGCTCTGTTTTCCCCTAACTCTAGATATAAGCACATTAGATCAATATGTCCTAGACAATATCGATTTAAAAATTAGGCTGGAATTATCCCCTCAGGCGTGGATGCTGAAAACGGACGATGATGCCAGCACTTATCAGCTCCACATTAATTATGCTAAACTATGGCTTAATAGGGTATACCCATATACCTCGGCATATCTGGCCTTAAACAAGTCACTAGTCTCGGACACAAAGCCAATAATATATACTTTTAATCGCACTCTAAGTAAAAATTATGTGCTCGGGACTAATCAGACGAGTCTCTTAATAGATCAACCGTGGGGACATATAATACCCACTAAAACTTTCATGGTAATTTTACCCATGTCAGCTTACTCAGGAAAACAAAGAAAATGGACTATACTTTGAGCACGCGCATTTATCAGTTTATCTTTATGTATTAATAATAATACAGTAATGCTTTCCTAAATGCCATACCTATCCCACTGTTGCATGCAAAGAGTATGTAATCTTTATTCAGAGCATGTTAAACACACCCACATAGGCTCCCCTCCAACCAGCGAACCATCGTTAAGGGTTTGGCGATGGGGCCCCATCATAGAATCAACGACTCGGTTCAGCCAATTAAAATGCGAGTTTAACAATGACAAAGGTGACGTGGATACCACTCGCAGTTTGTCATTGGAATTCCTGCATAGAGCTGGTTGTGGAAAGGTTGTCTGTCTTTTGGCTGCTGTTTAGCCTAGACAACCGTGGCGTGCACTAATACTACTCCTTGTGTACATAGTGTAAATACTTGTAAAGCCCTTTTGTAATAATTGGTGAAGGAAAAGACAAAAGTCTGAAATTAATCTAACTGATTTTTGAAGGAAATACAATTTCAATACATCTTCTACTGTGTTTCTTTGCTCCAAGCTCCCTTTTACACTCAGGATAACAGGCCATTGAACCTGAGGTTGTAATACCCACTTAAATATTATGGATTCAACACATCTTAAAGCTTTGATGACGACATAATGATCCATTCAGCAGGGCATAGGAAGATGAGTACCTTTCTGAACTAGGTTCAAGTGATTTGTAATCAGTTAGACCTAGACATATATTCATCTAAAACAAAGATTATGATAAACAAACGGCATACCCCACCCATCCCTTTGCACGTCAAAATATCAGCTAAGTTAAATCTTATCTTGGTGTAAACATTCCCTTCAATAAATCCATCTTACCACAGCTAAATATGAATTGCTAAGAAAGGATAAAATGCTCACAGATGTATTGCTGGTTGTAACTCTAACTGTGAAGCGAGTATAAGAATAGTGAGAATGAAGTACATAGCCAATACTTCACCCTTATTTGATTATGCTGCTCCAAGGTTAATACTGGCTAAGGACAATTATCGCTGGCCCTTGGAGCTCATGCAAAATGAAGTCCTCAGAATTATTCTTGGCTATCCTAAAACTTTTAAAGTTCATAATATGAAGAATGAACTTGGTTTTTCTGGTATCAGTGATACAAGAAATTCTTCAACACTTGTCCAACCTTTGGACGAAGACCTACTTCGACTAGTGGATGGTACCACTATGACCCCGCCTCCTGCTGCTTCGCCTCACCTGACTACAGTATATAAGCCACTTCTATAGCCTTATGCTGTACTTTCTACAAGATTGATGGATTGAACACATCGACTCCAGGCCGAGGGACTGATTACCTCAAACTCCTCCTCTCCTTCCACCTTTCTGTTTTGTATTGGACTGATGAAGCCACTGTGTGGCGAAACGTTTCCTTAATAAAGATTCCCATATGTTGCATAAGTGTCTCAATCTTCATCAGTGATAGGATTAACATTACACTTGGAATTAGAGTGATAGGAAATGAACCATTGTTACTACAAATTTTACTAAACTTCTAGCCATATACAAAGATCTAATTATGTTGGATATGTTGCCTACAAAGATCTAAATATGTTGTATATGTTGTCTACAGCCTTACACTTGCACTAACTGTAAGACTGCAAACAACAAGAGCATTTCACCCGTCCATGGAAACTGTACTCATTTAATTTCACATGGCTACCCAAAGTGAACCTCATCACTAGTAATCCCTTCCATTAATAACCGATTACGGGATGAATATTGGGTTAACAATAAACTAGGCGCTTCGGCGACAAGATCTATTCTAAAACCATTTCCGCAGTTTAAAAAATATTGTTCATTATTTATCTTATTCACACACACACACACACACACACACACACACACACACACACACACACGCCCATACTAGAGTATGCAGCACCAGTCTGGAACCCACACCTGGTCAAGCCGTCAGAAATTAGAGAAAGTGCAAAGGTTTGCGACAAGGCTAGTTCCACAACTCAGGGGACTGCCTTATGAAGAAAGGTTGAGGAAATAGGACTAACAACACTGGAGGACAGAAGGGTTAGAGGAGACATGATAACGACATACAAAATACTGCGGGAATCGACAAGGTAGATAGTGACAGGATGTTCCAGAGAGGAAACACGAAACAAGGGGACACAACTGGAAGCTGAAGACTCAGATGAGTCAGAGGATGTTAGGAAGCAATTCTTCAGCCATAGAGTAGTTAGGAAGTGGAATAGTTTAGGAACGATATAGTGGAGGGGGAACCATACATAGTTTTAAGACAAGGTATGATAGAGCTCACGGAGCAGGAGAGCAGAGACCCAGTAGCGGACAGTGCAGAGGCGGGGCCAGGGCTGAGTATCGGCCCCTGCAACCACATAGGTGAGTACAATTAGGTGAGTACACACACACACACACACACACACACGCGCACGGAGGGGCCGGGTTCAATTCCCGGTGGGGCAGAAACATTTCGAAGTGTTTCCTTACATACACATACACACACACATATATACAACAGGCCTAGTGTCTAATTGACATGTGCCTAGGACAAAATGGTAACTAACACCATATTAAAGAAAAAATAACACCCGCGGCTGGAATAGCAAGAAAACACTGCAATGGATCAGAAAAGATACAACGAGTGATGATTCGTAACGAGGTTTCGGAGTGGGGGTCAGACCTAAGGCCGGTGCTGTTTATTTTATGTGAATGACATGACAGAAGGGATAGAGTCAGAAGTGATCCTGTTCGCAAACGACAAGAAATTATTTAGGAGACTACAAGGGAACGAGAATCAGGAAAGTCTACAAAGGGATCTGGACAGGCTGCAAGCATGGTCAGACAAATGGGGAATTTCATGGAAGTCCACAGTTGTAGTACAAGCTCAAAGAAAAGGATCTTAGGGTAAGTATCATACCGAGCACATCCCACATCAACCAATAACTGCTGCAGCATATGGGCGCCTGGCAAACCTAAGAATAGCATTTCGACATCTAAGTAAGGAGTCACTCACGACACTGTACACCGTGTATGTCCGGCCCATATTAGAGTATGAAACCCCAGTAAGGAACCCACAGGATGCATATGTGTCTAATTTATGGAACCCACACTAAGTCAAGCACGTGAAGAAATTAGAGTAGAGAAGTTTGCAACAAGACTAGTCCTGGAGGTAAGGGGTATGTCCTATGAGGAGAGGTTAGAGGAACTCAACTTGTTGACACTGTAGGAAAGGAGGAATAGAGGGGAACATGATAACGCAGTACAGAATGCTGAGATAGATTGACAAGGTGAACAGAGCCAGAATATTTCTGAGATGCGATACAGGAATAAGAGAATGCGATCTTCAAGTCTGGATGATTCACGAAATCGTAATGACACGATTGCAAAAACGGGAAACAGGCGGAAGAGGAGATGATCTCTCATCAAAACCCAGTGGAGTTTTGAGGAGCTGGGAGGACTGGTCAGAGAGAAGTGGATTACTACATATTAGGAACATTTCTAACCGGGAGTCCAACTCACCAACAAACTGAAGGAGACCAAGGCAGGAATACGAAACAACCACACGAAGATAGACTGGGAAAAATCTAGAACCACATGGGGGAACGGAGGCGTGGAGGCCAAGATCCTGGAGGCGGTGCTCAAAAGATTTATGTACAATTGTCAAAAAAAAGTTCTTGAACAGTCTCATTCAGGCAACTCCCGAAGTAGCAAACAGAAGAGTGAAGGTTATTTTGATGAATGAATTAGCGCAGCTTGTAACAACGATCCTCTTTAAGGGAGGGGCTCTTTGTCGAGGAAAAGAGGCTATCAGTCTGAGGAATTGGACCTCTTGGTCTTCTTCCTCAGACCTAACCTAATTACCCCCAAATCCCCCCTCCCCTTTCCCATCTTCCCCATCCTCCCTTTTCCTTTCCTCCTCCTCCTCCTCCTCCTCATCCCTCCCTTATTCCCTTTTCATTTTTTCCCTGGGAGCTTCTCTCCCGTCATTCTAGTTCCTAGGTAGGGGGAAGGGTGCAGTAGTCCATCCCATTCCGTTGAGGTTCTTGGCGGTAGTGTGTTTGCCGAGGAATCTGGATCGCCTGGGGATGTCCCGATCCCTCTCTGGTCTCCAGGGGGTTGGCTTTAGGTATCTTTCGGGTGGCTGGTGTATCTCTGGAGGCAACCTTTCGGATTCCGGGGGTGGTGGCCGAAGGAGGTATGCTTTGTGGCGGGTATCTGGCCGCCCTCTCTTTTTCGCCGAGGTGGCTCAGTGGATGTGAGTTGCTATCCCGGGAAATTTCTGGCATGACGGGTAGGGTATGGCACGGGTTCCATGCAGCATCTGCACTACTTGTGGTGTTGGGGTCCTCTTGGGCGCGGAGGGGGATTTACGCCCCTTTCATTCCTCCTAGGAGTTATTCCTCCATGTTCCCCCCTTTATTATTCTTTTTTTTTCTTTTTTTTCTTAAAAACAAAAATAAAGAAAGTAACCTACAATGGACGACCCAATCTGTGAACCTACTACCCCTGGCCCCTTCCTGATACCGCACCCAGTTCTGACCCCTACCTCGTTATGGACAACTCTTGGACACTTCAATACCCCGTACCTCTTGCTGGTGCTGGTTCGTCACCTGCTTCAGGTATCGGGGTTCTGACCAACCCTTTTGCCGTCGCCTTCCTCTTCTCTGACCTTGATTC
>WNWK01042510.1:0-15950 GCA_009830355.1 Cherax destructor | reverse complement strand
TATTTTTCATCAAACAATACTGTATCTTTATCATGAAAAAATACTGTTTTTTTCATCATGACACAATATTATATTTCATCATGACACATACTGTTTTTTTTTTCATCATGACACACTACTGTATCTTTCATCAGGACCCTACGTATCTTTCATCATGACACATACTGTTTTTTTTCACAGGACACTCCGTATCTTTTATGACACATATTATCTTTCATCATGACCCCTGCTGTATCTTTCTCAGACCCCTACTGTATCTTTCTATGAAAAAATTACTGTTTTTTTTCATCATGACCCTACTGTTTTTTTCATCATGACACACTACTGTATTTTTCATCATAAAAATTCCTTATCTTTCATCATGACCCCAAACTTTTTTTTATCATCCCCAACTACTGTATCTTGCATCATGCCACACTACTGTATCTTTCATCATGACAAAAACGTATCTTTCATCATGCCCTCTGTATCTTTCATCATGACACACTACTGTTTTTTTTCATCATGACACACTACTGTATCTTTCATCATGACCAACGTTCCCTTTCATTATGCCCCCTACTGTATCTTTCATCATGACACACTATTTTTTTTCATCATGACACACTACTGTATCTTTCATCATGACCCCTACTGTATATTTCATCATAAAAACCCTACTGTATTTTCATCATGACACACTACTGTATTTTTCATCATGACACACTACTGTATTTTCTCATGACCCCCTTTACTGTATCTTTCATCATGACCCCTACTGTTTTTTCATCATGCCCCTACTGTATTTTTCAAAAAGATACACTACTGTTTTTTTCATTAAACCCCCCCCGTATCTTTCATCAACACACTACTGTATTTCATCATGACACACTACTGTATCTTTCATCATGACACACTACTTTCTTTCTTGACACCCTACTGTATCTTTCATCATGACACACTGTATTTTCATCTGACCTTACTTATTTTCATCATGACACACTACTGTATTTTCATCATGACACATTGTATCTTTCATCATAAACTTTTACTGTATCTTTCATCATCCCCTTTCTGTATTTTTCATATGACCCCTACTGTTTTTTTCTCATGACACATAATGACTGAATTTGGGAGAAAGGGGCTAGGGGCCCGCCATTTAAAAAAAAAAGGACCCTTTATAATTTCGGTCCCCCTTTTGGTATGTGAGCTTTCCCCCTGGGGCCCCCGGGGTACCTTCAATATTTCAGAAAACCCTGCTTTTCGACCAGAAAATTTGGAGATAAGTTAAAAAATTTTATGTTATTTAAAAAGGGGACTGATAGGTTATTAAACGACTGATCAAACAGGGGAGGGAGAGAAACACAATTAAGTGAACATGACCATCACCCCCAAAACAGCAAAAAGGGGGCGGGGGACTTGCCAAAAATTACATTTAAAAATTCTTGGGGTCAAAACAAAGGGGGCAGGATTACTTGTTAGATAAAAATTTTTCCTTTTGGGTTCCGGGACCTGACCCACCGCGATGGTAATGTTGCCCCGGAAAGGGGAAGGTTTTTTGGGGGGCCCCCTTATACCCCCCGGGGGGCGGGGGGTTCAGGGGTGGGGGGTCATTTTTCCTCATTTCCCGGGTTTTAGTTTAAATTTTCCAAATTTTTTAATCCCCCACTAGATACACATTCGCTTGAACTTAGATTTGAGTAGATAATTTGGAATGTTGTTCATTTTTCCCCTTTTCAAAGGGGGGGCCGGGATGGAACCCCGTAGACCCCCTAAATTTTTTAACGGCCCTATATAAAATTTTCCCCGTTCATGGATATTTCAGCCCTTCTAAAGCCCCAGCATGTTACTTTTTCCTCCCAAAGGGTCGTTTTCTGGAAAAATCATCCCCGGGGGCCCCATTTAATTTTTCCCTATTGGGCTTTACCGATTCATTTTTGGCCACGGTAGTTTCCCAACGGGAGGTTTAAATTTTTGGGGGGGAAACCCCACCCGGGGCCCCCACATCACCTGGAAGGTGGGCAGGCTGGCTTTTCCATTTTTTTCCTCTGCCCATTCCCCCCGCCCATTTTGACGGACCACGCACGGCCGGTTTTTTTCAGAGGCCCCCAAACAGCAACACTTTTGATATCTATTCATATTGGGAAAATTTTTCGAATATAACTTTCGGAAAATACCCAAATTTTCCACAGTATCTTTTTATCATGACACCTGTGGAAAATATTGGGGATTTTCCAAAGTTGTAATTGATAAATTTTCCAATATGAATAGATATCATTGCTGGTTGCTGTTTGGGTTAAATTAACTGAAAAGAACAACGAACCCCCAAACCATGGGGAGATGCCGGGGAAATGGGCAGGGGGCTGGGGGAGGGGAAAGGCAGAGGAACAGGAGCCACCGACCCGATCAGGTGGTGAGATGGGGGGGGGGGGGTTTTCGAATTTGGAGACTGCCACCAAATCGATTTAATTTCTTTTCGTAAGTGGAGGAATATCCAGGCCCGGGGAATATGAAGTGGGACAACGGGGCCAGGGGGGTCCAAATAGGGGCAATAATTGTGAAATAAGGGCCGCGCAGTGACGCGGTCATAGGCCATTTTGAACTGAGGAAATAACTATACGGCAGGATAAAGTCGTAACCCTGATGCAGGGGAATTTCGTTTTAGAAGAGACTGAAATATATTCGATGAACTTTGGGAAATGGTGAATACAGTGAAACCGAGTTGTAAATAATCAGGGGTTGATTGTACCGGGTGAGGCTAGCTTGGGTACGCCATACCCGACCGCCATATTGGACGCGGCTGGGAAAGTTGAACTATTGCTCAGCAGTTATCTACTCGAACCAAGTACGAGACTGTAAATGTATAAACTATGGGGTAATAATGGATATATGTAATATGTAAAGTTATACATATAAACAGTACAAAGGTCGGATTAGTGAGAGGATCTGACTACACCCCGACCAACCACATGTTAACTAACTCGGTCTCATGGGCGTATAAGAGCGCACGGAAATTAACCTTCCTTGACTCGGCGAGACAGCTAATACCATCGCGATCGAATCAGATCACAGGAGGACGTCAACAACGGAACGACTCTCATCTAAAGCTAAGTACCATACTGTCGCCTTTATTGTTGGCCAATGATATTGTTACGCACAGTAGATGCAATTTTAGCTAGGTCAACGAAATACGATACACCGCTATGATGCTGTTAATTAGGTGAGTGTTGGTCATGTTAATTTAACTGTGTTCTCTACCTCTTCTCCTGATAGTTCAGTTGTTTAATAACCAATACAGTCCACTTAAATTTAACCTAACATAATTATAATAAATGATCTTCTCAGATTTATTTATACTGGTCCAGAGTGCAGTGGGCTAACGAGAATAGCTGGTACCTTCTCCTCGGTGCGTCAGGAGCGGCAGTTCTCATACCTTAAAGGGAAATGACTGCGGTAAAATTTATACGAGTCGGTTTATCTCCCTGGGAGTTTGTTTATTGCTAGTGGCGGTGTCCCAGATAGACTTATCTCTCACAATTCCCACAGCGCCCGTTGGTCCTTCGAACCGGATGTGATTAGTGAATTAATCATTATTTAATTAATTAATTAATAAATAAGTGACCGATCATAGGAAGTGAGTATAGAGTACAGTTAATTAATTGTGTGGTGACAGTAATTAGTCCAATTAATTGCTAGTACAGGCGTGGCTACACATCACTGTAGGTGTGGAATCCACCAGACAAAGAGGCCTCCTGATGATCGGCACTCAAAGGCTCAGCAAAGCTGAATGATAGGAAGGGTGGCCATGCCAGAGGGAAGATTGACTGCACCCCAAATGTCATCGATTCAGAGAACCAATGAAATGAACTTCAATCAGGTCATGTCGTAAGTGGAAGGAATAACAATAGCTAAGGTCAATGATTTAACTGGGCTTAAACAATAATGCAGAACCAAAGGAATTTTAGGTTTATGTCAAAGTCCGCTGAAAACAGGAAGCACATCGACTTCAGTGCTTAGCGGAGCCGGGTATTTTTCTGATCCTGGTAAATCAGGTTTCCAGAACCATGAATTTAGAGTTAGCAATAACACGCTAACATCGTAATATATAACAATCGGTACCTTCAGGGCAACAATAATGGAACCCTAATTTGGCTTAGCGCGGGTCAAGCAAATAGAAATGACGTACTTCCAAAGTGTTTATTTGATCCCAATAATCCATGTTTGAACTTAATTTGGAGTTAATGTAAGTTTGGCATGCATGGAGTGATAATTGACGTGGAAAACCTGGTACCTTCCCATGAGGAAGAACACAAACGAATCAAAAGGGATCCATGCTGAAGAGGGAGATTTAACTGCCAGGGTGCTATCACCAGAAGGTGGCGGCAGATCATTGTTGTAGAAAATGAAGAAGGCGCACATGACGATGGTATGGCCCTTGGCAAGGAAATTTTTTGAAATCTCGACTCTGGAGTGGGTGCCTCATATAAAATAAGGTCTCGTAAAGAATCATGCAGAATCTTTCTGATAGAGATGGATTTTGTCAGCCAACCAGTACATAACCCAGGAACCGACTAGTGTGGATTTGAATTAATCACAGCTCGATTGGAAGCATGTCTGATACTGGAGTTCTGACAATTACTGGCGCCACCCCATGGAGCTTAAACCATCCTGAACCAATCAATACCTACTTATAGATGGTCAAGCCATTCCAGCCTCACCCAATCAGATAATAATTTTCACCCCAAGGAAATGTCATGACACCTGCTTTGATGAACATCACCCGGTCGAATTTTTTCGAAACCAGTCGAAATCTGCCCATATGGATAGGAAATTCCTGTCAAACAGATAGCTGCCCAGGCTGCACTTTTGAGAACGCGCCACCGCAGCGTTGAAAAGTAATGCGCGAAAAATGTACTTTAGCTTCGAAAACATAATGATACTGATCGTCAATCTGAAGAATAAAAAAGGTTTGTTCAGCACTGAAACAGAAGCCTACAATATTGTAACGTCATAGGTTGCATCGCAACATGAATCTTGATCCCATCATACAAATATTCTGGAAGGGCCTGAGATGATCCTTAAATCATCAGGTCCGCTGAAAACCTCTGCATCCGCAGCGTCCATCACAATATCCAGCGCAATAGGCTAACAGGTCATGACTAAAAATCATATGGAGTGGCCCTGGCTTGAGTGGAAAGAATAAAAAACTAATTCCACAGGTGAATTTCAAAGAAAAACAGACATACAATGTTAACGCTAGTAATAGATAAAAACATTTAAAAGTGGAAATCAGCAATCATGTAAACAGTGCTAACTAAAATTTAAAATTGATAACACCAGCTACTCCGGAAGTGATCTGTAAATCAGCAATCACAGACACAGGCGCTTGATGATCCTAGATATCTGCTCAGGTCCCTAAGTCATCAGGATGCAGCTATCACTCATTCCTAAGAAAACCTAGGTGGCTTATGAAAACCTTGCCAGTTGTTCGTGAATGATTCACTAGGCTCGGTGCATTACCTTCTTGAACAGAAGAGTTTGCACACATGGCTACTGGAAATAAGAAAATCTGTGCTCTGTACTAACCACTTGATAAATCGCCGTGAATTAGTAAGTGAGCCAGTAATAGCGCTTTCAATATGGAGTTCCAACTGTTTGGCGCCTCCATAAACGACCTCTGGAGCTAAGACTCATCTTCAGACAGTTTGAATCAGCGCTGATATGTTGCTTATTTTCCAGCACGACAGCTTCACATCATTGAAATATTGTGGTTCAAATATGGTGCTCACTTACTTTACAGTTAAACAACCGCCATGGGAAGTGCTCCAATCAGCCTAATTATTTCAACATATCGCAAGTTATCTACTCGAAATCCAAGTATCGAGACTGTGAATGTGTATAAACTAGTGGAGCATTAAGCGGGATATATGTAATATGTAAAGTTATACATATAAACAGTACAAAAGGTCGGATTAGTGAGAGGATCTGATTCGCTACCCCGACCAACCACATGTTAACTAACGCTCGGTCTCGTGGGCGTATAAGAGTGCACGGAAATTAACCTTCCTTGACTCACCGAGACAGCTAATACCATCGAGATCGAATCAGATCGCAGGAGGACGTCAACAACGGAACGACTCCTCATCTAAAGCTAAGTACCATACTGTCGTCTTTATTGTTGGCCAATGATATTTTACGCACAGTAGATGTACTTTAGCTAGGTCAACGAGCTACGATACACCGCTATGATGCTGTTAATTAGGTGAGTGTTGGTCATGTTAATTTAACTGTGTTCTCTACCTCTTCTCCTGATAGTTCAGTTGTTTAATAACCAATACAGTCCACTTAAATTTAACCTAACATAATTATAATAAATGATCTCAGATTTATTTATACTGGTCCAGAGTGCAGTGGGCTAACGAGAATATTGAAGGTACCCCCTCGGTGCGGCCAGGAGCGGGTAAAGTTCTCACATACCTTAAAGGGAATGACTGCGGTAAAATTTATACGAGTCGGTCATCTCCCTGGGAGTTTGTTTATTGCTAGTGGCGGTGTCCCAGATAGACTTATCTCTCACAATTCCCCACAACACCCTACTGTATCTTTCATCATGACACCCACTGTAACTTTCATCATGACACACTACTGTATCTTTCATCATGCCACACTACTGTATCTCCCATTACAGGGATGATGTTTCTCTGTATTCTGGTATATTTACTTCAGCAAGACTGTGACGTCTACTGGACGCCCAACAACTTTACCCATGATTGTTAACTTGTCTTCTTATACGCGATGTGACTATCGAAGATAAGTATCCATAGTTAGTTAATCATAACTGATTTTCGCTATGAAAAAAAAAAATGTTTCCCACTCCGCCTTCCTCATCAATACCTGGAGTATACCTGTAGAGAGTTCCAGGGGTCAACGCCCCTGAGGCCTGGTCTGTGACCAGGCCTCATGTTGGATCAAAGCCTGATCAAGTCCATTACTTCGTCTTCGCTTTACAATCATACAAAGTGATTAGGTAAAACAGCTTTATCAAGCTTTTACGGCTTGACAAAGCTTCTGGGGAGCAATAAATTGTCTAATTAGTTGCACTTGTGTTGTTCTTTTACCTAACACATTGTCGGAAATTCTACCAACATTCATGCAACGTGGTTATTTAATTTTCAAGTTAAGCCTTAAAATATATTTCCAATATAAGTGTTTCACCTTAAAATGGTTACGTGACACGTAATTAATATCCCTTAAAACTTTGACAGTTGACCACAAGTGTCTTAATCAATATACATGTTATATTTTAACGTTTTTGACACAGTTGACGAGTAACTGAACTTCACTTTCCTCAACAAAATGGCTAAACGAATCTGCTTCCCTTTTTTAACGAAACTGGATAATTCAGCAATTTACTGCTGCCCACTGATACAAGATTCTTACACAGTGGTAACAAAAGCTCTTGTTATATTTCGTCAGTGGGATGGTGGCTCATAGAAGGTGATGAAATTTGTCAAGCAGAGCTGGGAGACTTCAGTGGGGCGATGATGAGTTCACGGAAATAAATCTTCCTTGACTCGACGGGACAACACTTACTCTACCATCATCGGTTTGCCGGGAGTATCATCGCTGTCGAGCAAGACCGCGGGAGAACACCAACAACGAAGTGACTCCCTCACCTAAAGCTAAGTACTCAATTGTCGTATCTGTTGTCGGCCGATAATATTGTTACGCACAGTAGATGTACTTTAGCTAGGTCAACGATCTACAATGCACCACTATGATGCTGTTAATTGGGTGAGTGATGGTCATGTTAACTTAATTGTGTGTTCTTCCTTTCCCTTCTACTTGATCAGTCCCTAGTAACAATACAGTCCACTTAAGTTTAATCATACCATATTTATTAGTATTATCTACTCAGATTTATTTATACTGGTCCAGAGTGCAGTGGGCTAACGTGAGAATATTGAAGGTACCCCTTGGGTGCGGCCAGGAGTGGGTAAAGTTCTCACATACCTTAAGGGAATGACTGCGCTAAAATTATACTAGTCAGTCATCTCTCTGGGAGATTGTTTGTTGCAAGTGGCGGTGTCCCAGATAGACTTAACTCCCCAATTCCCCACAACCAGTATCATTGTTACATATAAATATATGTTCCTATCTATTTATATTTGTACATGAAGTTCTAAATAAAATACTATAAAATAAAAAGCTTGCTTAAGGAGTCAGTGTGAGAATTTATTTTCTCAGTTTTCTTACACATTCGTTTTCTTTTAATATATCAGTGTGGAGACTATTATAAATATTTGAAAATTTTAAAACGTCACATACAAAATGATGTCTTTTAAACAGAGCTGATTTTTAAATATAACACATTGCCATATTTACATGAAAATAAATCAATTACTTGAAAGCCTTCTGTATATAGAAAGAATTTTTAGAATTGAAATGAATGATTAAAGTACAACAAAACGATAAAAATTCCGAAGCTGATGTTTTCTTTAATATTAGATAGTTTTTATGTATACCTAAAGAGTTATAAACTCTAGAAGCCTTAACAAATTCCACATATCTGCTCAAATAATTTTGTAATATATATATTTGCATTCATGAAAATTTGCGATTTTCAGTAGTGTGCCAGACTTCCCACATTCTTAAATTTCCTGAGCACATAACTTGCCTAAAAGTGTCATAACTTAATGAAATCCTTTATTTAAAAAAAATATATAATCAAAGTTTAAGATTTGATTATCCTGACATCTTCTAAAACTGTAAATCTTACATGAAATCACTTTTATTTACTGAAGATTAACCCAATGTTTAAATTATATAAATGTCAAAGAAATGTAAAATATTACAATAAAACTTTTGTTTAGAAATACCCGACGGTTGGAAAATAATTTCTGACATTTCTTGTCGATCATCATGCCCAGCGGTCGCTCACCATGCCCAGCCCTTCTAGGGCAGGGTAGGTGCCAAGGCTGGAGCTTGCTACCATCTGCGGCTCGAAGCCTGTCCTTCCCGCAGCCTCTGGGGGGAAGGTGGCAGACCAGAGGGCCTAGCAACTATCTCCTCATGCTTGTGGGCGAATATGGCTAGGCCTGGGACCAGTTGGTCCCACCGCTGAGGGTACCCTCCCATGGGAGACATCGGTCTCTGCACTCCCACGCCAGGGAGCAGAGGGGTCGCCATCTGGTAAAGACCCGTGCCGGGAGATTTCCCGGTGAATCAACACCTCCATGCCCAGTGGTCGATCACCATGCCCAGCCCTTCTAGGGCAGCGTAGGTGCCAAGGCTGGAGCTTGCTACCATCTGCAGCTCGTAAGCCTGCCCTTCCCGTTAGGGAAGGTGGCAGACCAGAGAGGCCTAGCATCTATCTACCTCCATGCCTTGTGCTGGTGGGGAATGTGGCTAGGCCTGGGGCCAGTTGGTCCCGCCGATGAGGGGTATCCAGTCCCATGGGAGACATAGGTCTCTGCACTCCAGCCAGGAGCGGAGCGGGTCGCCATCTGGTAAAGACCCGGGCCGGGAGAATTCCCTGTGAATCAACACCTCCACCACCTCCATGCCCAGCGGTCGATCACCATGCCCAGCTCTTCTAGGGCAGGGTAGGTGCGAAGGCTGGGGTTAGCTACCATCTGCAACTCACAAGCCTGCCCTTTCTGTCAGCCTCCTTGGGGCAGGGAAGGTGGCAGACCAGAGTGGCCTAGCATCTATCTACCACCTGCCTCGTGCTGGTGGGGAATGTGGCTAGGCCTGGGACCAATTGGTCCCACCCCGGAGGGGTATCCCCTCCCATGGGAGACATAGATCTCTGCTACTCCTATGCCAGGGAGCCGGGTCGCCATCTGGTAAAGACCCGGGCCGGGAGAATTCCCGGTGAATCAACACCTCCTCCACCATGCCCTGCCCTTCTAGGGCAGGGTAGGTGCCAAGGCTGGAGCTTGCTACCATCTGCAGCTCGTAAGCCTGCCCTTCCCGTTAGGGAAGGAGGCAGACCAGAGAGGCCTAGCATCTATCTACCTCCATGCCTCGTGCTGGTGGCAAATGTGGCTAGGCCTGGGGCCAGTTAGTCCCACCGATGAGGGGTATCCCCTCCCATTGGAAACATAGGTCTCTGACACTCCCATACCAGGGATCTGGAGCCGGGTCGCCATCTGGTTAAGACCCGGGATGGGAGCATTACCGGTGCATCAGCACCCCTGTATATTTCTTGTCGATCACCATGCCCAGTTCTTCCAGGGCAGGGTAGGTGCCAAGGCTGGAGCTTGCAACCATCTGCGGCTCGCAAGCCTGCCCTTCCGTCAGCTCTGGGAAGGTGGCAGACCAGAGAGGCCTAGCATCTATCTACCACCTGCCTTGTGCTAGTGGCGAATGTGGCTAGGCCTGGGGCTATTTTGTTCTGCCACTGAGGGGTACCCCTTCCCATGGGAGACATAGGTCTCTGCTACTCCTATACCAGGGAGCCTGGTCGCCATCTGGTAAAGACCCGGGCTGGGAGAATTCCCGGTGAATCAACACCTCCTCCATCATGCACTGCCCTTCTAGGGCAGTGTAGGTGCCAAGGCTGGAGCTTGCTACCATCTGCAGCTCGTAAGCCTGCCCTTCCCATTAGGAAAGGTGGCAGACCAGAAAGGCCTAGCATCTATCTACCTCCGTGCCTCGTGCTAGTGGCGAATGTGGCTAGGCCTGGGACCAGTTAGTCCCCCGATGAGGGGTATCCCCTCCCATTGGAAACATAGGTCTCTGACACTCCCATACCAGGGAGCTGGAGCCGGGTCGCCATCTGGTTAAGACCCGGGATGGGAGCATTCCCAGTGCATCAGCACCCCCTGTATATTTCTTGTCGATCACCATGCCCAGTTCTTCCAGGGCAGGTGCCAAGGCTGGAGCTTGCAACCATCTACGGCTCGCAAGCCTCCCCTTCCCGTCAGCCTCCTTGGGGAGGGAAGGTGGCAGACCAGAGAGGCCTAGCATCTATCTACCACCTGCCTTGTGCTACTGGCGAATGTGGCTAGGCCTGAGGCTATTTGGTCCTGCCACTGAGGGGTACCCCCTCCCATGGGAGACATAGGTCTCTGATACTCCCACGCCAGGGAGCCGGAGCCGGGTCGCCATCTGGTAAAGACTCGGGCTGGGAGAATTCCTGGTGAATCAACACCTCATCCTCCTATATTTCTTGACCACCGCTGTCACCATTTATCGTGGGTTATATATATAAATTTTAGATACCCATAAGGGTAATATCTGGAGAGGATTTCGGGGGTCGACGCCCCACGAGTTAGTTTAACATTTTTATTATGCACCCCATACCTATCCTGTGGGCGATAGTCAAAAAATTATAGAGGTACATAATGGGTTCAAGACTGGACCCCAAATTTATGATAGATGAACTAGTTACAAAAGTAATGAACTCCAGGTAGATCTGGTCACAATCATGGCAAGTTACAAAGGTAATGAACCATCTACACTCCTATACATGGTTACAATAATGAACAAATTACAAAGTAATGAGGCACTGACACGTCCACACCAGGTCACAATTGTAATGAGTTATAAGTACAAATATTGTGGGTCATACACCCATACATGAGGGCACACGAACAGACACACGCACAGGGCCAGGAGCTGAGTCTCGACCCCTGCAACCACAATTAAGTGAGTACACTGGGGAGACACCATGCCCGGCCCTTTTAGGGCAGGGTAGGTGCCACAGCTGGAGCTTGCTACCATCTGCAGCTCCGAAGACTGCCATTCCCATTAGCTCCTCTGGGGTGGGGAAGATGACAGACCAGAGAGGCCTAGCTTCTCCCTACGACCCCCGTGTGGGCGGGGAATGTAGCTAGGTCTGGGGACTATTGGTCCCAACAATGAGGAGGTATTTGTACCTCATCCCATGGGAGACAGGTCTCAGACACTCCCACGACAGGGAGCCAGGGCCGGGTCACCATCTGGCAAAGACCCGGGCCGGACGCGTTCCGGCGAATCGACACCCCCCCACATACACACTTATGTCCGAGGGAAGAAGCCACCATACGTGAATACATCCAGAGACAAGATACATAGTACAAATAAACATCTCAATACATAGATCTGTCGAAACATATAACCCACAGGCTCGTGGTACTAGGGCAACACACCCTCTCTCTTTGTACTACATACACAATATACACAATATTCAACAAGATGATTCCTGATTACCAGGAATAAAGTAATATCAGATTAACGATGAGATTATACTAATGAATAAACACATAACCTACAGACTCGAGCGACTTGGGCATTACACTCCTCAGTTTTTTGCACTCTTTATTAACAACTTTGACATCTTTTTTGCAACATCCAATAACGACCACTTTAACAAATTTTTTTTTTTTCTCACATGGAAAACCTTATTACAACTTTAATAATATATAACAAGCAAAAAAAAGTTTACATAGAATAACATAAAAATATGACCACAAAACACAATTATTAAATTAATGAAAAACCCACTCCATTTTCTTTTTGTTATAACAGTCACCCTAAACCTATTCTTATCAATTAATATAAAATAGCCATAAAAAATTATAGAATCCGTTATTAACTCGGTAACCCCATTATCCAAACCAAACTTTTTTCCCAAAACTATATATTATACACGCAAATAGATGAAAAGTTAAAAGCACAATAACGTACCTCCATTTAGGATGAACTCAAAACAAAAGCGGGACAAAATTCACACACATCTGCATACCAATGTTTGATTTTTTTATTTCTAAAAGGAAAATAACATTGAACAATTTCATAAAACCCCCCTACAAACAAGGACCAAACCATGACCCACGATTATTACTAGGTGTCTGAAACATATTATGCTCCAACTAAAACTCTTGAACATAACATAGCAGCTATCCAAAGTACCTAACAAAAGTCTTACTTCTAATAAAACATTTAGACTAATATTTAATATCACAAGGTCAACCAAGAACCTTCTAGTTTTTTGTGCACTCCCCACCAAAAAATCGTCATAAAAGGTGACCCATCAAAATTATATGACACATAAAATTATATCCTCACCAAGGAAAAAAAAAACCAAGCATCTCCCTGTTTAAATTTCCCCCCTCCTACTATCACCCTCCCCTTCCAACAAAACCCCTCGTCCATTGTTACGTATTATAGTCGTCGTCCGTCCCGGGTTCCTCTCACCCCACCCTTACCTATACCTAACCCCCTCATACACTCCAGTCTCCATTCTCCCATACCTCCAATCACTCACACATTCCTCCCCCTTTCCCCAGAGGAACCAGCCCCCTCAACCATTGACCTGCCAAACACTAAAAGTTTCTTTACTGTCATATTACGATAACTTTGTTTTATATTTTATTTAAAACAGACATTATACATAACACAAATCAAATGAACCTTATAACAAGTACAGGATATTACAATAATAACATCAACAACCATGTGTATAAACACACATGAATCTCGGCTTCAAAATGCCAAGTAAAAAAAACACCATCCGAATACAATGAAACACGAATACAATGCAACATGCTGACGATAAAACACAAGACAATATAAAAATACATATCTTTGGCATCATGTACAATCCTAACTGCCAGTAAGAACAACACGTAATTTATTTAATATCACAATCGAACCCTCACCCCACCTACCCCAAAGAAATCTGCACACTAAATGTGCCTATTACCATAACAATCATGAGAATATTTTTATTTAATATTTTATGTAAACAAAATATACGAAATCCACACATCAATATGACACCTTATAACAAATAAGGTTATTGCAAATACAAACCATCAACCGAATGTACAAAAATTCGAAAACTATGGAAAAACACACAATGCAACATTCTGACAATAAGCACTTAACAATATATAACATACATATATAAGCACCAGTACGTTACTTACTGCTAAAGAAGCACAAACACGTTATGTATTTAATAACACAATGGAAAACCATAAAAACTTGACCCACCCTACAATCACCAACCTAAAGAGACCTACACAGTACCTATTACTATTACATTCATCATGAGGAAACGTTTGGTAAAATATTTTTAATAATGTGTATTATTATAACCAAACCTGAACATTGAAACCCACACTATCATCACCTCACTTCATCAGTGAGACTGACACAAAACATTGGGAAACATTTATGAAAAAAGGTCTAAGTACATTGGCCATTCTTTCGTCTGTACTCAACCGTGAACATTAATATACAAAATATATGACCATTAATTTGTACTGAAACATACAACGTGATCAGTATATCGAGGGAATGACATGAATACATATAACCAGAATCATAACTTTTTTATATATAAATATAATAAACATAAATGAACAGACTATAACCAAACTATTATAGGTGAAACATCAGGCGTATACATCTATATGCATATATGAATCCTCACATACACTTACGTATGCCAGACCTTACCAGGACCTCTGTGTTATCGCCTATCTTGACTAACTGACCCCGGGGGGAACCACCGTTTGCGGGAAATGGTAGCCCCGGGGAGGGGTGAAAAGGGTGGAATACATCCGTGGCTTTTGGGGTTGGGTTAATTGGCCCCCCCGGGGGAATAGGGGGCAGGTTTTTACCCCCCCCAAGGGGATTTGGGCCCAGGGGGGGGTTTTTTTTTGTTTGGGGGGGAAGGACGGGGGGGAACCCAGCTGGGTGAAAGGACTTTCCAAAAATGAAGTGGGGCCGGGGGATGGGGGGTGAGGAAAACATAAAAAAATGGTTCAGCCCGACCTTGATAGGCCTATAATAAAAGCACTGTAGTGCAGCGCAGTTTGAAAGAGCCTCAAATGGCTGTTTACATCCACTCGGCCACCTACCGCGTGTCGTCTCGACACGACAACATGGCAGACGAAAGGGGTAAACGAGCAAAAAAATTCCCCGGAAACTGGCTTCCGGTCACCCGACATTTACAAAAAAAGGGTATTGCTGGTGGGCTGAAAAAAAAAAATCCCCCCTTTTTGAGTCAGGGAAGAGAAAATCGGGCCTCCTGCAGCTGGACGGAGGACGAAAAGCCCATGCTGCACAGGAACAAATCTTCTATATCAGGTTGTCCACAGGGCCAGACATCAACGACTGCCCTCCTTGGGCGCTGTACCATCCTCCATCTGCAAATAATGTGAAATAGCATTTCCTAAGGGTGACATTTAACTCAAAAAAGGGGGATTTTAGATTTATTCAGGCTTTTTCAAGACACACTGGGTGCCATACTCACAATAACATTATTTCCATGGAATTCATTATACTAATCCTGCTGAATAAATTTTAAAATTTACAGGTGTTGTCCCCCGTGACTCCATTTTTACTAGCTATACAATGTATGCGCATTAATCCCATTTCTGCAAACAAACAATTAGCGTAGCTAGCGTAGGGGTCGGACAAGTCAGTAGGTATGTCAATGTCACGAAATGTCGGCTGTCCGGGGGCTCAGGCCATAATTGGAGCCTTACAGGACTGTCATCTGTCGTAGTGGTAGCGGGTGAAGAACTAGACAGGTTGTCACTAGGTTTAGTCTGATTGTGGCTTTGCAATACCCCCAATTCCAGCTCTGCTTCAGCTTACATGATCAAATTTCTTTGTGGGGCAAGGTAGCCCCTGATAGTTCCGGTGCTATCTCCCTCACCTCCAACCTTGGGGCGGGCTGTCGTAGGACATGGGGGACCGACAAACTTGGGGACAAAATTTTGCATCCAGGGGGTTTCGTTGGGTTGACAACATAAAGCCCCGGCCACCTTACTTTCCTTAGGGGGGCGTTGGATCAGCTGAACCTATCTGTGGTTTTAAGGTTCTCCGTCTCGCTGGAAGACAAACTGTGTGGGCCCATCTTAACTATCCGGTGTTATCGGTGTCATAGGTTGGACTAGGCCCCGGGGCAAACAGGATTTCGTATGGTAAGCTTATCATAGCCGTACAAGGAAAAATTGGGGTCTCGC